>JAFHBW010000048.1:0-103950 GCA_019022765.1 Westerdykella sp. P71
CCCCAACGACATCACCGCCCCCCTCCTAACCCAAACCCTCCAAACCCTCAACGCGCGCCTCGCCCTCCTCGACTACGAAATCCGCTCCACCCGCGACCAGCAATCCTCCCCTCCCTCCTCCACCTCCTCCTCCCTCTCCGCCCCAGCAAATGACCACGTCTACGCCCTCGTCAACACCGCCTCAGACGCCCTCACGCAGCTCGCGACGGGCTTCTCGGCGGAGGAAATCGCCTTCGTGAAGAGAGTGCTCGACGCCATGTTCGACGGCAGCGGCAGGAGGGGCAAGGAAGTCATGGCCGTGGAGTCCATGGAGGCGAGACGGTTGGCGAAGGTGCGGAGTGCGGGGCGCGCGTCGCAGGCGCACTTGAATGGGGGTACGCAGGCCGATGCGGACGGGAATGGGGACGCAGACTCGGCGGCGCCGGCGCTCAAAGGCATCGATATCGCCGCTGCGGAGACGGTGCTGGGTACGCTTGTCGACCAGGGGTTCTTCCGCAGGCAGAAGGTCGGAGGGGTGGTGTGGTTTAGTCTTGCGCCGAGGGGGATCATGGAGTTGAGGGGTTATCTCAAGGAGATGTATAATGACCCGCCTCCTGAGGAGGGGGAGGAGGAGGATGAGGATGAGAGGGTGATTAGGATTCGCGATTGTGAGGGGTGTAGGGAGATTGTCACGTGGGGGGTTAGGTGCACGAGACGGAGTTGTGGGGTGAGGTTTCATGATGGGTGTGCGTGGCAGTATTTTGGGAGGAGAGGGGGTGGGAATGGCGGTGGGAAGTGTCCGGTTTGTAGGGCGGAGTGGACGGGGGACTGTTATGTTGGGCCCAGAGCTGCGGGGGGTGCTGCTGGGAGGGCATCTGCGGGAGGCGCGGGGAGGGTGAGTGGGGTGTCGAATGGACGGGTTTCTAACGGTGGTGGTGGGAGGAGAGATTTTGTCGATATGGGTGACGAGGAAGACGAGGATGATGGATATTGAGATATCACAATTTTTTATATATATGACGAAGATGGTTGCATTACATGCCCCTGATAATTCAAATGCCTAAGAGCAAAAGTCCCGCCTGCTGCTGTGATCGGAAAAAAGAAGCCAGTGAAGTTTTCCACGAAGAAGGCCATGGTGAGGAAGAGGGACCATGACCTCCGATATTTAATATCCACACGGTTCTTGATGATGGCGCGAAAAGGTCATGGATCAAATATTACAGGATGAGAGAACAGTTTGGCTTTCCCTTGCCATCATGTCCGATGCAGATCCTGGTTTTTTCTTGTTGCAGCGTACAATGATTGAAGTTCAACGTTCGTTGGACTGCTTTCCCTGTCCGTTAGCCCAAAGCGGGAAGTATTCGACAGCCCAACCTCTTCTCATTCTTCTTCGCTCCGAATGGACATTATTAACACTGTAAGATGCCTCACTGGCTGTTCGCCAAAACGGGAAGAGGTATTAACCTACCTACCAAGAACCTTTTTATTCCTTTGTTTCCCCACTTTCAAACAAATGTTGTTAGCATTCTCATATGCCCTAATTACACCTGTTAGCCTGGACAGCGGCGAGTACTCCGTTACCCGTACCTTTTTTTACTCTCTTTCGGGAGCGAAAAAAAAGAATACTAAGTTATTGACATTGTACCATGTCCTTCTTGAGTCTGTGGATAATACAGCGTGGAGCGCAATATCCCCTCAACAACCCGAATCGAAAATGACCGCAGGAACAAAAGATCCACTGGCAACCCATAAAGCAATAACCCCCAGGCTCTACCGGAGCGCTTTTCCCGTACAACCGGATCCCCTTCCATGTAGATGCATAGTCCGGTAATAGCAGCGGGAAACGCTGCGGTGCGGTGCGGTACGGCACGCGCCGTACCTTATTCCCTCATCTTATCGATATTCCTGGACCCCCTGAAGAGAAAATGACTGGGCGGGAGAGGATGTCCTCCAATCCACGGATCTGTCTTGCAGTCCGGGCGCTTCGACGGCGTTCCGCGAGAGGTGCAGATTCATGCATATATGCATATGCATGGATATTATATCGGTACAGACCTACCTGTCCAGGGTCCGTGGCGTTGAAGTGCGAGCGCTTGTGCATACGTCCGAGAGGGACTGGCCAAAGGATAGATACTGTAAGTGAGGTGAGGTGATTACGAAGAGGAGTGTTGGATAGGGGAGACGCAAAGAGACGAAAACCTAGACCGAAAGCCGGAGCTCAATCAACGAAGAATGCAAAAAGGTAATGTAATGCAATCAATGGCGACATCCCACCCATCCGCTCAATGATATTCATGATAGAAAATCTGTATCTGTATGCTACAATATCCGCGCTGAGAATAGGAAAAGCCGCTCATTTTCCTTCCCGGAATAACCGCCATGCCAATCGCTTTGAATTCCATCGAGGCGGGAAATATTTTGATGAAAAAGGTATGGAAAGACGCAAAGAGAATAAGGGAAGTGGGTCGCGCTGCTAGCTATGTAGTATAAGATATGCCATCGAGAGTTTCAATAAAAGAAGAACGCCATGCGGACCCGTATGCCGCTAGATATACACAAGACTGACTCCGTTTGCTCCTCTGCCGTTGGCTATGTCCGAATCCCAACCCAACCCAACCCAAGCAAACGCCGAAATAAATAAATAATACATATAAAAAGGCATGAAGACTCGCTCGCTCACTCTCAGCTAATTCGGCAGAAAATGTGAATAATGGCCGGGAACCCTCATCCGGCACTTCTCGCAGTCCTCCCTGTACCCCATGCTGAACCTGCCTCTGGCCGAAGACAACGCACCGCTCCGCTTGCGGCCACGCGTCGGGGTGGTAACTACGCCGAGAGGGTCGGGCACCGTCGATGGGGTCGAATCCGGGGCCGCATCCTGCGGCATCGACGACTCAGGCTCCTCGGTATCCATGTGGAACGGGTGCTGCTCTCCCGTGACGCTCAACCGCTCCAGCTGGCTTTGCGTCAGCGCTGTGGGTGTGTCTGGGAAATCCTCGTCTTCGGAGATGGGCGATGGCATACGGCGAGCACGGTCGTCGTCGGGAATGCGGGCGTGCTTCTTGAGCTGCGAGATGGCTGGTGCGTGGGGGATGGGAATGAAGGTCGGGTGGTGCGGGGCGGGCACGCCTAGCAGGTTACTATTACTGTGGGTTCCGGCTGATAATAACCCATCGTTGCTTCTCGGTGCGGAAGACGGGGTGGTGGTAGACGCAGGGAAATTCGGATACATGGGCGTGGGGATCCTGCCAGTGGCATTACGGCTCATTCCTTCTTTCCCCTCATCCATGGAATCCCTCCTCCGAAACAAGGTTGCGTCCAATGGTGCAGGCCTCACTATGGGCGGGGAGAAGATGCTTGGAAAGGACCCATCGTACGGTGGGCTGTGTACCATGTCGAAGTCGTCGTGATCGTCCGTCTCTATTTCCTCCATCTCGGCGTCGTCCATGTCCATGTCAGAGCCACCGCCGCGCAAAGGATTGGGGATCCGCGGGGAGGAGAAGAGTGCGCTGTTCGATTGGAAAGCATCGTGAAGTGCGCGAGGGGAGTGTCCTTCTGTGTCGCTGGGGGAGCTGTTCGCGGGGGTGAGAGACGCCAATTCGGGAGGCAATGGAGGTAATGAAGCGAACAAAGAGGGTCGGACGGGTATTCTGGTATGTGATGGATCGTGGGTGTACTGAGGAGCCTGTGAACGGACTCTCTATATTGAAGTCAGATTGAGTCCATGAAAGCTCGGGAATTGGGAACACTCACCTTGCTGTACCGCTCCTCGTCCCGGTAGGTATCCTCCTCGCCCTCTTCATCTCTCCGCCGTTTCATTTGGGACGTAAACATTATTGTTTGATTAATTTGTTTGACCCTTCAGTGTATATAGCGGCGGAAGCTGAGACGAAACCACGATAGCACGCTCAGCGTGCTGGCAATGAGGAGGCGGAAACTGAATGTGCACCAAAGGGAGAGAAGCGCCGGTTGAAGAGGGCTCGTCTCGGCTGGGTTGTAACCGGGTGGACCTGAGGGGGTTTCTTGAGTGTATCAGGGGGTTGTGGAGGAGGTGTTTCAGACGGCCGAGGAAAAGAAGCGTCCCTGCGGGCGAACGAAGCTGAAGGCGCGACGGGACGCGCCACGCCGGACCGGGGCGGTGCAATGCGCGCAATGCGAGCAGTGAAGGGGTCAGCAGGCCTCCACCGCGCTGCAGGTTGCGCTCATGATTGCGGGCGACGAGGCTTGGGAGAGGGTGAATGTAGTGGAGGAGGCGTGGCGGTGCATGGTGTTTGTGGCTGGTGGTGATCGACAGGTGCGCTCGTATAGTGGATAATATGAAGACCGACCGCGGCGTTCTCTTGCTTCCAATAACGTGTCCACCTCTTTTCTCTGCCTTCACTGTGTTCTTTCAGGTGGTGTCGTGCTAGTGATGATGGACCCGAGTGAACTGGCGTACTGTCAGGATAAGATTCACAGGTATTCCTCGCCTAGCGATTGTAGCCAACGGTATCGATAGCAAAGTTACACAGTGTATGGTTTGCTTGGCACTGGCGGGGCTAGACAGCTCAAAGGCGGTGAGCCAAAAAAGTGCGAAGAATGAATGACTCCGAACTGCGGACTTGTACCACCCAACACTCCCTCCCTCGTATACGCTATACCCCCAACAGGCTCAATTGGCTTGTAGACGTGTTCCCACCCTCCCTTTCTACTGGATTGCTTCCCAATCCTCCCCGGCCCGCCTAGGTATGCTCCGTCCCTCCCACGACGCAGTCAGAGCCGCGCGTGGAGTGAGCGCAACATGCTTGCTAACTTTTTTGCCAGCTATAAAGACGCCGATTCCCGGTCCCTTCCATGGCTGCCACCTCAAATCCTCAATCCGCAGAAATGACCGCCTTCGACCAGTCCAAATACGTCAACGACGATGTGCGGGGTGAGTAACACCTTCTTGTTCGCTGCACCTGCGCTCAACCGTGCTAAAACTCCCTCCAGTTCTGGGATATGACCCACTGATCCCACCCGCACTCCTCTCCGCCGAAATCCCCATCCCCCCCCACGCAGAAGAGACCGTGATCCAAGGTCGCAAAGCCGCCGCCAAAATCATCACCCAAAAAGATGACCGCCTCCTCGTCATGGTCGGGCCCTGCTCGCTGCACGACCCGGAAACCGCCATCGAGTACTGCCAGCGCCTCAAGGCCCTCGCCGACAAGCTCTCCGACAACCTCCTCATCATCATGCGCGCCTACCTCGAGAAGCCCCGCACTACCGTCGGCTGGAAAGGCCTGATCAATGACCCCGACATCGACGAGAGCTTCCAGATCAATAAGGGCCTGCGCATCTCGCGCAAGCTCTTCGTCGACCTCACCTCCATGGGCATGCCCATCGCCTCGGAAATGCTCGACACCATCTCCCCACAGTTCCTCGCAGACCTCATCTCCCTTGGCGCCATTGGCGCACGCACTACAGAGTCCCAGCTCCACCGCGAACTTGCTTCCGGGCTCTCCTTCCCTATTGGCTTCAAGAACGGCACCGATGGCGGCCTCACCGTCGCAGTGGACGCCATTGGCGCCGCAGCCGCCAAACACCACTTCATGGGGGTCACCAAGCAGGGTCTTGCGGCCATCACCCGGACGAGCGGCAACGAGCACTGCTTCGTGATTCTGCGCGGTGGATCCAAGGGCACAAACTACGACAAGGAGAGCATCAAGGCCGCCCGCGAAGCCCTCCGCAAGAAGAACTTGCCCGAGGTCATGATGGTCGACTGCTCACACGGTAAGACTACACTTTGAGTCTCACAATAGCATGTGGAAAACTGACATGCGCGCAGGAAACTCCAACAAGAACCACAAAAACCAACCGATTGTCGCCCGCTCCGTCGCCGACCAGCTCCGCGAAGGCGAGACCGGCATCGTCGGCGTCATGATCGAGTCCCACCTGCACGAGGGCAACCAGAAGGTGCCTCCCGAGGGCCCCAAGGGGCTCAAGAAGGGCGTCTCCATCACCGATGCCTGCATCGATTGGGATACCACGGCGACGGTGTTGGAGGAGTTGGCGCAGGCCGTCGCGGACAGGAGGAAGAAACTACAGGAAGCGAATGGTGTGCATTAGATAACGGTTGCGCAGTTTGAGGCTTCTCAAAGCAGTTGGTGGCTTGAGCGTAAAAGAAATGGATCGGACCTTGTGATTTTGGCAGTTGCTTATTAGTCATCGGAAAAGGGGCGCGATGGGTTGGTTCGTATTGGGTTGGAGGGGCAGGAACGGCACGAAGGAAATGGGTAAATATATATAGAGATGATACTTTTCCTCCCTGAGAACGATGCAAATAGAAGTCGTTTATGAAAATTGGTCATGTCTGAATAAAGTACCTATTTTTATATTCGAGGCATCCAGCGGTGTTCGTTCGTCACTTATAAGCACAAATGTACCCGGGAACCCTGTTCAACTATCTTCACATATTTCGTTCGCATCATACATTCGTACAAATACAACATATCCACAGCATCCACCACCACCATCCCCCGTCCTCTCCCATTATCTCCCAATACCAAACATCAGCTCTACCCCACCACATCGCCCCCAAACCCAACCGGCCTCCTCACGGCGGCCATCTCATCAAACGGCACCAACGCCAAAACCTTATAAATCCTCCCCATCCCCGTCGGCCCCCGATCCACCAATCTCTTATACCCACTCTCCAACCTCCTCACCTCCTCCTCCAACCTCTGCACCTCCTCCCCCTTCCCCTCCTTCCTGCGAACTTCAATCTCACCCTCCGCCCTCTTCAGCAACCGTCCTACTCGCTCGCTTACACCGAGACCGTGTAACCACCACCCTTGCTCGACGGGCCCGTGGACTTCTACTCCCGGTGAGGAGTTGATTGCGGTTTCGGCGAGCGCGAGGAAGTCGACGTCTGCGGAGAGGTCGACGGTTCCCGGGGCGAGGAAGGGGGAGACGAGGGTGTGGGAGCGGATGCCGCGGAGGGTGTTGGCGGGGATGGTGGTGGAGGGGCCGTAGTCGAGGATGAGGGCGCAGCCGGAGGGGGGTTTGGGCGGGGAGGAGGCGGTGGGAGAGGCCGCAGTCGGAGTCGATTCTTCCCCACCGATTCTCACGGCGAAGTCGGTCACGTAGGCCAGACTCTCTGGACTGATTTCGATGACGGCGCCGGGGGTTTTGGACAACGCCTTGTACCGCGCTGATAGCTGCGGGAGGTAGAGGCTATGTGGAGTGGGCGTCTTGGAGACGGTGAGTTGGAATTCCGGTTTCTCTTCCGGTTTCTTGGGTTCGCCCGTCGGTGTGGTTGAGAGGGGAGAAGATGACGGCGGCGCAGGGGTAACTACCAGCTCGTGCCATTGGTTCTGCGGCGCATGAGTGGATCCTTCTCTGGGTTTTATGGGTCCTGTTGGTGTGAGGATGGTGGATGATGGGGGAATGCTGGAGGAAGCCACGTTCTGGAAGACGTGAATGGGGAGTGCGTCGAAGAACTCATGGGCTAGGATGAAGGGGCTGGGTGTTGCTTCTGTCGCGGAATCAGTGTTCATGTCCTTTTATTTATTTTTATAAGGAAAACGGAGTGGTCGTTTGACTGTCGTGCGGCCTGAATACGTACCCTTAGGAACAAATCGCAAGTCCTCAGCCCATATGATAGAGCATCCAGGTATATATTTGCATGTGTTTGTCCATCCCAACTCCGTCTCCTTCAAGTCCTCGTTACCGCATAACATTCGTGACTGCTGCGCTCGCAGGTGCGGCGACGCCTCGATCATGTAGATAGCCCCGATACTGCCCGCGAACGGCTTGAAAGATGTTATAGTCTGCCTGATATTAGCACTCACCCACCCTCCCAGTTTCCTCAACTTTGACTCCCTACCCTCAAAACATCATCCATCAATGTTCCCCTGCCAGGTCCCACCTCGATGAGCTGCACTTTGTCCTTCTTGCCCTGCGCCAACCACTCCGTATACAGCCATATGCCAACCATCTCGCCAAACACCTGACTGATCTCGGGACTCGTGATGAAGTCGCCCTTCGCGCCAAATTGGTCATGTCCTGCCGTCTGCCGGGTGTAGTATCCGCCTTCGGGGGAGGTGAGGCATTGCCGCATGTACGCTGCTACGGAGATGGGGCCGGTGGTCTGGGTACGCGTCAGTTCCAAGGTATATCTTCAATTCAACAGGGGATTCCTATTACAGATATCGCCTCAGCGAGCGACTTCGCCAGCGGCGTCGACCATTGCCTCTCTCCCTCTTCGCTCGCTGTCGCATTCGACGACCACCGGATGCCGAATTGCGCTCCCCTGTGCACCATCGCACGCTGTGGGCCGCGGCAGCGCAGCGCCGTCCGGCATAACGAAAGAGTCTGTGTCTTCATGGTTCGCACGTCCTATAATTGTCCAGGCATGACGTCTCCCGTCGCGGTGTGAGGCGTGCGCGGCGCAAACAAGTTCGGTGAATCTTTCGCGCCTTTTCCTCCAAGATGAAAACGTTCGGAATTTCGGAACAGGGAAGTGAAGGAGCTATGACCACCTCTTATTCTCACGACACTCATACATCTCCCTGCAGGTGAATGAGCTTAATTGGACTTCCACCTCAGATTGCCGGAATAGATACAGGGGAAAGAGGATGGCATCACGCTGGGCAAATGACGAGGCCGACGCCGCAGAGGCCGCGCACCGCAAGAGAGAAAAGGAGGAAAAGAAACGCGCGAGACAGTTGAAGCAACAGCAGCAAGAAGAAGAAGCGGCAATAGCAGCACACAAAGCAGCCACTGAAGGCCCACCCGCGAAGAGGAGGAGATTATCAGCCTCACCATCAGAAAACAAAGATCTATCACAAGACTCCTCGGAGCGCCGGCTCCTCCGCTTCGACGATCCCTCCTGGGGTCCATGCCGGCACGTGAGCAACTTCGAGACGCTGAACCAGATCGAAGAGGGGACGTATGGATGGGTGTCGCGAGCACGGGAGATTGGCACGGGTGAGGTCGTCGCTTTGAAGAAGGTCAAGATGGACTATGTGCATGATGGATTTCCCATCACGGCATTGCGCGAGGTTGCGATTCTGCAGAAGGTGAGGGGGCATGCGAATGTGGTGGATTTGAGGGAGGTGGTTATGGGGGAGGGATATGACGAGTATGGATTGTCCCCATTCTTTGCTTCGTTGTTCTATTGTTACACTGTTCTGACCATTCCGGTAGAGTCGTCCTCGTCATGGAGTTCCTCGAACACGACCTCAAAGCCCTACAAGAAGACATGCCCGAACCATTCCTCGCCTCTGAAACGAAAACGCTCCTCCGTCAACTCGCCTCCGCCGTCGACTTCCTCCACCAGAACCACATCATCCACCGAGACCTCAAGACCTCGAATGTAAGCCGCCTTCCCCTTCTTCCTCCCCACCTCCCCACCCCCAAAATCCCCAGACTCTCACCCCAACACCCAGATCCTCCTCTCCAACCGCGGCGCCCTCAAACTCGCCGACTTCGGCATGGCCCGCCTCCTCCCTCCCCCATCCCCCACCACCAGCCCCCTAACCCAACTCGTCGTCACCCTCTGGTACCGCGCGCCCGAACTTCTCCTCGGAACCCAGGACTACGGCACCGCCGTCGACATCTGGTCGCTGGGCTGCATCTTCGGCGAACTCCTGCAAAAGGACGCGCTGCTCCCGGGCAAAAACGAAGTCGACCAGCTGTACAAGATCTTCTCGCTCGTCGGCCTCCCGACGGACAAGACGTGGCCCGAGTTCTGGCGTCTCCCGAATGCGAAGAGCTTGAAGTTGCCCCGGGACGCTGCTGCGGGCGCTGGGAAGGGCGCCGACGCTGCGGTCTTGCTGAGGAGGAAATTCCCCAATGCGCTGACGAGCAAGGGGACGGAGTTGCTCGCGTCGATGCTGAGCTTGAACCCGGATCACAGACCGACCGCGGCGGAGATCCTGGCGCACCCGTACTTTGCGGAGAACCCGAAGCCCAAGCCGCCGGAGCTGTTTCCTACGTTTCCGAGTCGGGCGGGGCAGGAGAGGAGGCGGAGGAAGAGTCCGCATGCGCCGGTTAGAGGCCGGGGGAATGCGAGGTTGGAGGGCGCGGGGGAGGTGGATTTCAGTGGGATTTTTGCGGGGAGGGAGGAGGAGATGAGGGGGGCGGGGTTTCAGTTACGGATGGGTTGAGGGGAGGTCCGTTGGGCGGACTGGACTGCTGGGCGGTTGATATACCTTCACGAGTTTGGAATGAATGGACAAGAGGATATATGTATTCCTGGATCAGGAAAAGAGGAAAAGGGTATCCTATTTTTATGAAGCTTTCTCCACCTGGCACCCAAATGTTAGGGCGGAGACCTTGATATCGACGCCTTGCTAGTGTACATTTTCGAAAGACAAAACGCCCAGTAAGATGATCTCCCCTCCTTATTTCTCAAACGCCGCATCCTCCGCCACCATACCTGGAAGGCGAATGCAGCGAAGATAGCCTGTCCATCTCATGATGCGAAGAGGTGCAACGACACCACCCTCATGATTGAATCCTGGCAAAGAATCTTGGACGGGTTCGTAAACGGAACGTCTACCTCCTCCCATAGTTTCCGCGACCTGGGCTCCTGGTCCGACTTGGACTACGGCTATCGTAAGAGCTGTAGCTCGGACTCCTTCTCCCTTGCCGTCTTGCACCACCACCGCGCCGGTCTGGCGACTCACGGCCCCTGTGTACCTCACTACCGCGTCTCCTTGGGGGTGTCCTGGACGGTGAACGCGAAGAGTAAGACCGTGATCGGCTGCGAATGGGAGACCTAGACCGAGACCGAGAAACCGAGCGCCGATGGTGACCTCTGTCCCTATACCCGCCGCGTCCTCCCCTTCCGCGGCCTCTGAAACCGCCGGGCGAGCGTGAGCGTCTGCGGTCGAAGCGTCCTGGCGGTCCGGACATGGGCGGGGGACGGTAAGCACCTGGCGGTCCACCTCCACGTTGATCGTAGTAGTCGCGGTCGCGCGGCGGAGGACCTCGTCGGAGTGGTGGAGGTGAGCGTGAGAAGCGGCGGCGAGGAAGGACAATGGAGACGTTGATCTTAGCGCCGTCGAGCTGTGCTTCATGCATCTTCGCAATCGCTTGCTCGGCGTCATCAATCTCTTCGTAGAGGATGTAGGCTGTCCCACGGTTCATGTTGTCTTGAGGACGTGAGCACTGAGCTTGCGTGTTGGGCGGAGGTGTGGAAAGACTTACAGACTGGGTTCAATGGGAGCTTCAGATCTTTGATGGGCCCGTATTTTCCAAAGATTTCGTACAGGTGATCCTCAGTTACATTCTTCGTCAATTGCTCGACGACAATCTGCTCCGTTAACGATGTCATAAAAGCTGATGGGAAGAGCATTGGAGGTATTGGGGGAGGGGCAGCAGACGGTAGGAAGGATAGGAGAGTAATGATATGCCTACCTTTGCGCTGCGCGGTGCTTCAGGGCTCGGGCTCCTCCTGCTGGGACTGCGAGAATAGCTCTCTCGGCGGCGTCGCGGACTGCGTGAAGGCGAGCGAGAAGGCGACCGACTGCGAGGAGTATAGCTACGCCTCCCATTCCGTCGTCCTCCCGGGCTAGGCGATCTGTCGGGGGTCCGCGAAGCAGAACGGGGTGAGATTGAGCGCCGCAGAGACCTGGAGCTGGAAGGGCGTCTGCGATCTGGGGATGGGGATCGTCTGGGTGTCGGGGAGCGGCCGCGCAGAAGGCTGTGTGTGCGCGAACGAGACCGCGAGTCGCCAGCCATGTTGACGATATTGACGGCGGCCGAGATGTTGTTGAGAGGAGCAATGAGCTGGTGCAGCGAGAGGAGGTGGTGTGTATTGACGCGTTCAGGAACCATCTACCCTTGTCGCGCACTGAGCTTTCTAGGTGCACGGACCGCAGATCACGTGGATGGATTCATAATTCACATGCAAGTAGTTGAGTGGCCTACGTTTGCACATGGAGAGACAACTCGATTCCTTTTTTCTTGAAAAAAGAGATTAAGAGTACGATACAGTGTCGTATATAATTGAAACAACTAAAGGAGTAAGATAAGGGTTGTCTGTGATTGCCAGTCTTGCAATTCTTGTTTCCAAAGTTTGTGAGATCGATGCAACCATCACCAACATGAACAGTCCAAATCCGGTACTCTACCTTTGTTCGACCCCAGTTCTAAGATCTGGCTTTGATAGCACTCTTGGGAAGCCTCCCACTAGACCGAAATCCCGCACCATGCTCGCTGGATCACGCAGCTACGGCATCCAGTCGCCCGCAGTCCTCCAATATCAAATGGCGGGGCAGTCACCGTATTACCCCTCCAAGCACCGTTGAGTGAAATGACCCCCACGGCCGCCTCGTACAATCCTGTACCCATGGCGCAAGCAGCGGATGCTGCACAAAAGCCGTCTTCATGTGACTCGGGAGCACGTTCTATATAAGCATAGCATAGCATAGCATAGCATAGGACACCCCCATCGTATTGTTTGGATGGTATAAACCTGGCCGTTGCAGTGTGCAACCCCGCAGCCCCACTACGCGGAATCGGTCGCCTTCTTCTTCTTCACTCCCTCCCAGGGGCAACGCTGCTCCGTCGAGTCTTCCCGTAGCCTATCTTTCTAGTCGCCTTCACCGCTTGTGCCTCTCTGACTACATTCACTGCGGCTTATTAGTCAGTCGAGCGTCATATCCCCTGCCTGTTTCGTCTGCGAACTTGACCCGAGCCTCTTGTCCGCAAAGCTCCATCCTAAACATCACAACTACCCCGCCCATCCCTACCTTCCACCTCCATCACAACACCACACTTCACAATCATGTCCTGGCAAGGTACGCAAGGCCCGGCCTCTCTGGAGAAAGCCCTACTAACAGAATCTCACAGCATATGTCGACCAAAGGTAGATGCCCAACTGTACATACATTTGGAGAACCGTCTCTAACCTCCACCCGCAGCCTCCTAGGCACCGGCAACATCGACAAGGCCCTCATCGCCGGTCTCGATGGAACCGTCTGGGCTTCCTCCGCCGGCTTCAGCGTACGTCTCCATCTCCTACACCGGCTCACACGACATCAATTCCTGCCCAACAGAAGCCCAACTTGATGAAGGAGAGCTTTCAAGAATCGACAACCCCGCTGACCCAGCTGCCAGATCCCCGCCGACGAACTCAAGGTCATCATCGACTCTTTCTCCGACACCAGCAACCCGCCCAAGGTCATTAGCGAGGGTATCAAGGTCAACGGCGAGAAGTACATGACCATCAGCTCGGACAACGAGTCGTTAAAGACCAAGAAGGTGCGCACCCAATCCGTGAATACGTTGTGGCAGTCTGGGTTGACACTATCACAGGGCAAGGAAGGTCTCGTCGCCGTCAAAACCGTCCAGGCCGTCCTGATCGGCCACCACAGCCAGGAGATCCAGACAACCGCTGCCTACAGCTCCGTCGTCGAGCTCCAGGAGTACCTGAAGAAGATGGGATACTAGACGGGGGATGATTGGGACGGTTGGCCAATACAAACTATTTTACGGATACTTGCATACCCTCTGGTCGAGGTAGTTGGAGGTGCTGGAAGCAACGAAAAGGTCGATGGAGAGGCGGAGAGCGGGGACGATGGGACTGATGGGTGGTTACCTATTTGATCGATGGTGATAGAGCAATACACTATTTTCCGAATTTCAACCTCTCGCTCATGGGTATATGGTGTCATCAGGATTGACCTCGTACTAACCTGCGACCTCGATATCAGTGAAAAGTGTCGCACTTTCTAACAAATCTTGTAAGCTTAAATTCCCTACCCGCAATAACAGAGCGTAGGTAAGATGCTGTAAGATGCTCTTAAAGACTTGTATTTTGTAATTGCAGAGAGCTCCTGTGCAGTTAGAGGTGTTCACCTTTAGAATTCAGGTACGTATTGCTACCTAAGACCTGGGCAAGAGGCAGTGGTTGCTGAAGTAGGCGGGACACCTTTTCTGTCACCGGCGTGGCAGTGTATGACCTTTCATGGTCGCTGAAAGGGAGATGCTTCCCGATTCGACCCCAGCCACACGAGGCGCAAGCTCCGATCCGTCCGAACCTCCAACCCATCATGCTCTCTCCGCATTTGCCGATTCTCTGGGGACACAATCCAGAGCAAGGGTCCACTACACCTTAATTACCCCCCAAAAGATTCATTCCTACAAAGCCCTCGACGTCCCAGACCTCCCATGCCCCGCGCACCCGACCCCTTCGAACCAACACCGCTCCCCACCCTCTTACTCCGCCATCCCGCCAAACTCCTCCTCCACCACTCCTACCACCTCCTCACCTCCCTCCGCTCCGCGCCCATCCCGTCCGACCCTCCCCTCCGCATCGTCTGCATCTCCGACACCCACAACAACCTCCCCGAAGATGTGCCCCCCGGCGACATCCTCGTCCACGCGGGCGACATGACGAACCTGGGCAGCATCCCCGAGATCCAGCGGCAGGTGGACTGGCTCGCGAGGCTCCCCCACCAGGAGATCGTCGTGATCTCGGGCAACCACGACACCTACCTGGATCCGCGTACACGGCCGTCGCTATCCGAGGACCAGCGGAGGGGCTCCATAGACTGGAAGCGCGTGCACTACCTGCAGCATAGGAGGGTCAGTCTCACAATCAGCGTGGAGCCAACGGGCACCACCGAGTCGGAGCGCTCGAGGCTTCTGTCGTCCACGGGACCAAGACGGAGATGCGTGACGGTGTACGGCGCGCCGCAGATTCCGGCGTGTGGGCCCATGTCTGTGCATGCGTTCCAGTATGAAAGGGGGAAGGATGCGTGGTCCGAGACGGTGCCGGAGGATACCGATATCCTGGTCACGCATACGCCGGCGAAGTATCATAGGGATCTGCCGCTGCCGGATGGGATGGGGTGTGAGCATTTGATGGCGGAGGTGAAGCGCGTGAAGCCTGCGTTGCATGTGTTTGGGCATGTGCATTGGGGGGCTGGCCAGGAGACGGTGTGGTGGGATGGTTGTCATGATGCGTATGTTGACGGCATGAGTGTTACGACAGGATTGGGAGGGGGCTTGTTCAGTCCTAAGCTGTTATGGAGCATAGTCAGAGTCTGGTATCGCGGGCTACGAGGCTTGATTTGGGATAGAGTATGGGGAGGTCAGGCGCCGTATACGAGAGTGGTGAATGCGGCGCAGATGTATGGCAACACCGGGAAACTGGGCAACAAAATGCAGGTCGTAGAGATATGATACCCTGGGACTGCATGCAGCACATGTCCAACGTCGACGAAAACCGTAAGTAATTGATAATCACAACTCATTCAGAAATGTGTGAAGCATGCTTTTGAAGTCGCGAACTCGTTTCATGTAGAAAGAATTTCGTTGGAACTATGGTGACCATATGAGGAACCCATGTTCGACAACCTGGAGATCAGGGTATGAACCAGCCCGTAGACTGGTCCATAGCCATTCTCCGCGACCTTGTGAAATTGATCATAACACCGTATCCCATGCCATGAAGAACCACCGAAAAAGCGCACACGCTCAGAGACGGCGACCACGGCGACCGCCCTTCCTCCTCGTGGAATCGGAGGGAGTGGGGGTGACGTCCTCGATGCGGCCGATGCGCATACCGGCACGGGCGAGAGCGCGGAGGGCA
The DNA here is from genome assembly GCA_019022765.1 of Westerdykella sp. P71. Classification (NCBI taxonomy): domain Eukaryota; kingdom Fungi; phylum Ascomycota; class Dothideomycetes; order Pleosporales; family Sporormiaceae; genus Westerdykella; species Westerdykella sp. P71. Next base: position 15,548 of record JAFHBW010000048.1, read on the forward strand.
GACTGGGCACCGGGGCCGGGAGTCTTAGTACCGTTACCACCAGTGGCCCGGATCTTGACGTGGAGGGCAGTGATGCCTAGCTCCTTGCAGCGGGCAGCTACAGCAGAATCAGCAACATGTCCAAATATATTCTCTTGCCATTACGCACCGACGTCCTGGGCAGCCAACATAGCGGCGTAGGGGGAGGACTCATCACGATCGGCCTTGACCTTCATGCCACCGGTGACACGGGAGATGGTTTCGCGACCAGACAAATCGGTGATGTGGACGAAGGTGTCGTTGAAAGAGGCGAAGATGCGGGCAACGCCGAAGACGAGCTCGCCCTGGGGGACATGTCAGTGAGCGATGCGAGTAATTGAGGCGCCATTTCGACATACCTCGCGGACCTGGGGACCAAGCTGGATGTTCTCCTGCGCGCCGCGCTCGACCTTCTTCTTGGGAGGCATGTTGTCTGGTGTTAGTTGTCGACGGTGGGATCGGGATGAGTTTGTCGCAGTCTGCGAACTTTCGGTTGGTGTGGTTCAATTTCGCGAAGTGGGATTGCTCGGGAAAAGGTTATTCCGGCGCTAGCCGATGTCGCTCCGAAACTTTTACTCGGGGTCAGCTTCCCTCGTTCTTTTCTCCCCCTCACGCCCGTCATGCTCTGAGTGCGACCGTCTGATTCCTCTCTGCAGGATCACACTCATCACAATGGAAGATGGCAGGAGCATCGGCATCATCGGTATGGGGGATATGGGGAAGATGTATGCGCGCAGGTTGAGCGACGCAGGCTGGAAGTAGGTCTGCTTCCTACCCTCGCTCGCATGAGCTTCAAAGGCTGCAATTGGTAAGTCTTTTTCTTTCTTCTGCCCTTTTGATTTTATGATGACCGTGAGTGCATTTGGCTCGAGTATGGCGCACGTTTGTCCTGGTACCGTCTTGGGCTCAGGTAGCAGGCGTGCTGCTGTCACTGATGTAAATTCTCGCTACCTTATTTTTTCTTTCTCTGAAAATCTTCAATGGTTCTTATGGTTCAATGGCCTCTCATAATAAGAACGAAGCTAACCGAATTGTGTCTCACAGATGATCATGCCCTTCTCCCAACGAAAGCTAACCACCACATTGCAGAGTCAATGCGTGCGATCTCCCTCATAAGTATGATGTATTGGTCGAGGAGTTCCGAGATAGAGTACGATAGCCTATATAATCATCCCAATAGAACGATGCTGAGTCAATACCAGCCCAAGGTTGAAATAATGGCCAGTGGTCATCTCGTTTCCCGTGCCAGCGACTATATCATCTACAATGTGGAAGCTGAGAACATTGATGCGGTTGTCAGACTCTACGGCCCTTGTATGCGGATCAATCTTCGCTATACCCTTTGTGCAGACTTCTAATACTGGGCAGCTACCAAAATGGGTGCCATCGTCGGTGGGCAGACTTCCTGCAAGGCGCCTGAGATTGCGGCATTCGAGAAACACCTTCCCAAGGACGTTAGCATCGTTTCCTGCCACTCTCTTCACGGTCCCGGTGTTGATCCAAAGGGACAGCCGCTCGTTCTCATCAAGCATCGCGCCGATGATGCTGCCTTCGCTTTTGTGGAGCGTGTGCTTTGCTGCTTGAATTCAAAGCATGTCTACCTCACTGCTGAGCAGCACGATCGCATAACCGCAGACACGCAGGCCGTCACACACGCTGCCTTTCTCAGCATGGGCGCGGCATGGCTGGCAAACAACCAATTCCCCTGGGAACTCCCTCGCTACATTGGCGGTATTGAAAACGTCAAGATCAACGTCACCCTGCGCATCTACTCCAACAAATGGCACGTCTATGCCGGCCTGGCTATCCTCAATCCTGCCGCCCAGAAACAAATCAAGCAGTACGCTGAGTCCGTAACAGAGCTCTTCAAATTGATGCTTGCGGGGCACAAGGAGGAACTGCGGAACCGCATCCTCACTGCACGCAAAGCCGTCTTTGGCGGGGATCGCAAGCGTGATTTGCTGCTGGAGGACTCGGTGTTGGACCAATTTTCCCTGGGAGAAATCCCAGAGACGCGGCTTAAGAACAACCACTTGAGTCTTCTGGCCATGGTGGATTGTTGGTGGAAGCTGGGTATCGTCCCGTACGACCACATGATTTGCTCTACGCCGGTATGCTGTCGCTTGTGTAGATGAGACCGAATAATCGTACTGAGAACATATAGCTGTTCCGCATGTGGCTCGGTATTACAGAGTACCTTTTTCGCAATGACGAACTGCTTGAAGAAGTCATCGAGACTGCCATTGAGGACAACACATTCCGCGCGGATGATCTGGAGTTTACCTTTGCAGCCAGGGTATGTCTTTCTCCCTCCCATCGTCTTTAGTTTTACCAGATTTTTACAAGCCATGTCCGCCTTAAACATTACTGACATGTACTGGCTGCAGGATTGGAGTTCCCGGGTCAGCTTAGGCCATTTCGAAGGGTACCGAGAGAAGTTTGAGAAGATACAGGAATACTTTGCGCCTCGTTTCCCAGAGGCGACGCGGCTGGGCAACGAGATGATCAGGACTATTCTAGAGAAGACGAAGGAAGCGTGAGATTGACGCCGCATTTGCATTTCGGGCTTGGGCATGGCGTCTGGAAGGGACTAAGTTCTCAATATTGCCATGTCGTACTGAACAACTCGTACTGCGGGGACGAAGATATTAGAGATCGTATTACCAAGTCATGAGTCTACATGAGGAATTTTATATGACTGAGTGGTGATGAGTTATAAGACTTCTTTGGCATGCTTCGACCATGTAGCTGTGCCAAGTATGGATGTTAGAGCTCTCTGGTACCGTTTTACATCTCAAAGTCCCAGTGCAGGAAATTTCAAAAAATGATTCCCCCCTCCCCGCTTGTAAATCTATAATGAAATCTCGTATTTTTTCAACTCTACTGGAGATACTTAAGGTCCGCGAGAGTCACCTGACACCGCGCTAAATTTCTCCACCACCAGAGCTCCGAGGTTTCGCATGGATCACGAACCTCATTCGACTGTCGTCCTAATACTGCTTCTTGCGCAAGCAATGCCTCGCAACCTCCATGTCCCTCTCCACCCTCGCTAAGGAATGCATCGCCAACCAAACTAAGTACGCGTCCCTCAACGCCTTCATTTCGCTCGCCGACCGAGCTTCAACCCTTTCTCGCGTGGAGAATATCTCTCCGGGCCGCGATCATGGGAACGACGGTCTTGCTGGGCAGCTCATAGCTGTTAAGGACAATATTTGCACCTCCGATCTTCCTACAACGGCTGGTTCTGGGATTTTGAAAACATTTATAAGCCCGTACGATGCCACGGTTGTCAAGCAGCTGCGCGATGCCGGCGCCATTATCGCAGGCAAGACGAATCTGGACGAGTTTGGGATGGGATCGCATTCGACACACTCGTTATTTGGGCCGGTGAAGCAAATGGGCGAGCAGGGAGAGGAATTGAGTGCTGGAGGCAGTTCGGGAGGAAGTGCTGTCGCCGTCGCGACGGGGCAGTGTGTTGCAGCGCTTGGGACCGACACTGGTGGATCGGTTCGATTACCTGCTGCGTACACAGGCGTAGTCGGGTTTAAGCCGTCTTATGGGCTCATCTCGCGATGGGGTGTCATTGCTTATGCGAATTCGCTTGACACGGTGGGAATACTCGCGAAGAATATCGCTCAGACACGTCGGCTATTTGATACGCTCAACGTCTACGACTCGCAAGACCCGACTTCCCTCTTACCTTCTACACGGCGTCGAATCGGTAGGGCGAAGCTCCAGCGCCCCCTGCGCATCGGCATCCCGCTAGACTATAACATATCCTCCCTCGACCCCACCGTGAAGAAGACGTGGATGCACAGTCTGCAGCTCCTTCAACGAAAAGGGCACACTCTACATAAAGTGTCACTTCCCACTACCCGGCACGCTCTCTCCGCATACTACATACTAGCTCCCGCAGAAGCGTCCTCCAATCTCGCCAAATACGACGGTGTACGGTACGGAAGCCGCGCAGAAGGCCCTGATGGTACGCCCGAAAGCGTGCTGTTTGCGAAGACGAGGGGTGCGGGTTTCGGAGAGGAAGTGCGAAGGCGGATCTTACTGGGAGGCTTCTCCCTGAGCGCGCAGGCGATCGACAATTACTTCATCCAAGCTCAGAAGGTTCGACGGCTGGTGCAGCGGGATTTCGACGGCGTGTTTTCGGCACGGAATCCGCTGCTGGCTTCCGTGTCTGATGCTCAGGGGAATGATGGGGACTTGGGTGTCGATGTGATGGTTTGTCCGACGGCGCCGACGCCTGCGCCTGAGCTGGATGAGGTGAAGAGTCAGGATCCGATTGACGCGTACATGAATGATGTGTTCACCGTGCCGGCGAGCCTTGCGGGTCTACCCGCTGTCAGTGTGCCGGTGAAGTCGAATGAGACTCAGGGGGACGGCCGTACGATTGGCATGCAAGTCATCGGACAGTTTGGCGACGATGGGCTGGTATTGGATGTGGGTGAGGAGCTGATGAGGGAAACCTGAGCTCTTATGACCCTGTTAACTCCCTGTAATATACCTGTGCAAATATGGCATTGTATAGATGGAAAGGCGTAGAGACATTATGTAGGTCGATATTCGTAGTAGACCAATAAATGGTAACATACGGTTCATCGTCTTAAAACATTCATTCATTGCATGCTAATCGCTATCCAGTTCCCTCCAAGTTCCCACGCGCAACTTGTCAGCATCTATTCACCTCCCCTCGCGTCGAAACCACCAGACAGGTCGAATCAGATGCCGTGAGGCGCGGTGCTCATTGACTCAGGAGAAGGATTTAGTGCTACCAGCAGTGTAAGCCTACTTCACTACAAATCAGAGGAAGAAAAAAGGGAATGGTACGCACGTTGCAGGAGCCGCACTTGCAGTCATTGCAGTTTCCGTTGCAGTTGCAGGATTGGCAGTTGCTAGAGCAGATGAATGTTAGCGTACCGTCTACTTCGATCGGTGTCCCGCATGCAACGTTCGAGTAACCCACGCTACGATTGGGTAGGGTAGGATAACACAATGCCGTGGGACACCGACAACAAGGTGCTCAAACGGAGGGGGGAAGGGAACACTAAAGCTCCCCTATCCAAGCCGACGGGGCTAAGTGTCCAATACGTACCAGGGAGACATGATGGATAGAGTATATAAGATTCGTTGATTGGTCGGGCTTTGTATAACGCGATAGTAGTGTGAATGTCGTACTTCGATCGTTGTAAGAGCGAGACCATCAGGGTGCGCAAGATGGGCTTTATATACGTGGACTCCCCCCTCCAGCCTCGAGCTCAAACCAATCCTCCTACCAACCACCATGATCCCTCCCTCATCCTTCCACACACCACGTCTCCACTCAACTGACCTTACTCCGCATAGGGTCATCCCGCTCCACCGACCGCCCTGGCACAAACCCAGAAATCCAAGATATACCAGCTCCAGCCCCAGGCCGACCAACCGCACGATTGGGGCGTGAGAGGACCACTGACACCCGTATGACACATAGATTTCCATGGCCTCTGGCGGCCAGTCGTAGGCACACCGTGCTCACCTGAGGTGGGCGGCAAGTTCACTCCACTGGACAGTGGGAAGAAACGGCTGAGGCCAACAATGGACGCCGTGGAACCGTAAAGTCCGAGGAAGTGCCTCTTGCGTACATGTTGCGTGGGCATGACCGGATGCATAATACCGCGTGGATAAACCCAGCTGAGCCGGCGATCTGGACGTCGGTTGGTGCTGGATGTGGGAGCCCGGTGGATGGGTCAATGGGAGGGGAGCTGGAGGGAGGGTCGAAGCCTCTATCTGCCATAGCTATCTTCTATTGAGTGAGGCAGACCTATAGAAAGCTACTCTGAGCCTATAGGGATGACTACTATTGGGCACATTCAGTTCCCGATCGACGCGACTGGAGCTGCGGGGTAAGCCGTAGCGTATGTTCGCCGACATGGACAGGAGCTTGAGAGGTCGATGTACGATGGGAGTGGGCTGAAAGGCGATGTCATTGTTTCGATAACGCTGGCAGTTAAGCCTGAAGGATTGAGAAGATGGCGGACGCTGAAGTCTTGGGAGGAAGCGAGAAAGCGGGGTTTGTGCTACATATCCGGAAGCTATGGTAAGATCCGTATTTGTTTTTTTGGTGTTGAACAGTTTGAGGACGCGAGAATAGAACGTTGTCCGTCGAATGGGCAGCAGCTTGCCGGAGATGGCAAGTTATGATGTAATGGATACAAGCTCCATTCGTGATGCCAACACCAGCACTGAGCTCCGCGAGGCTAGCTTAGCTGCAACTACCTCTCACGTTGGAAGACAGATTCCATCGGTTCCTGAACTCCCAGGGCTTGGAGATTATTCAGCTGGCGTGGAGCAAGACTTGTCCCAGGAAATCCCACACGCCACGCCACGTTGGATAATTAGTTGTTGTAAGAATATAACCACTTTACTGTGTACATGAAACTAAATGCCTATGGCCACCCAAACCGGACATCATCACCATATTCGATGCTGCCACAAACGCCGTCACAATGCTACACTAACGCAGATCCATATGGCCAAGGAAAAAGCAATGAAGAAACGTGTGGGAATACGCGCTCTCAGATATCGAGCTGCATCCGAACATCATCTCCGAGCCGCCACTCGTCTTCACGAGCTGGCCTCTGCAAAGGAGCAAAGACATCATCCTCGTCGCTTCGTCTGCTCACATCCGTGCTCGTGGAGCTGGCTATGGTGACCGCTTTATCGCTGCGACTGTTACTACGGCTGCGGCTTCGGCGTCTTTGCTTCTTCTTGAACCAGCTTCGTTTGGAATTGGATTGAGTGGATGCTGCGTCCGTGTCCGAGTGTGCATGGAGCGTCGTGCCTCCGATCGACGGGTCGTTCGTGCTGTCGGCTTTGGAACTGCCACTAGAAGAGACCTGCGACTTGAGGGGGGAAGGGGATGCTGGTTCTGCGGAATCCGCTACGGGGTCCAGCTTTGGGGTCGGGATGGGAGTGACTTCCGTGGACGGCGTCACTTCTACGAGCTCAGCGTCGCGGTACCACTTGCGACGACGGGTGTAGCGGCCCCAACCGTCCTGGCCTGGACGTCCGTCGCGCCACTGTACAAATCTTGTTAATTCGGGTCTTTAAAGTGTACGGGAAGAGTTAACGTACGCTATTGTCATAATAGATCCAGCCATCCCCTTTCTCTCCTTTACCGGGTCCAACGCCTTCGACTTTCCATTCACTCCCTTGGACCCACCTCCACCTCGCATGTCCACCTTCAATCTCGGGTAGTTCGAACTGGTCCTTCGGGGGTGTAGGGTTCAAATGCTCGTCTGTCCAAGCCGCACGCTCGTAGGCTAGCATGGAAGACGTCCAGCCGATACCCAACCACCGCCGCTGGTTCTCATAGATGCTGAATGTGAATCGCACGCCGGGCGAGTCAGGACGGCGCTTCGCAGCAAGAGCAGCCGCAATTTCCTGTACGCTTTTTCTTCGAGGGGGAAGGCCGGGGACTCCATCTTTGGTGAGGGGTTCGCCGAAGTTCAAGCCGGTGAGGAAAACGCATATCTTCCGCACCAGCTTCGATCGCCACAGGATTGCGCGCGAGACTCTGGCTGGTCTGGAGTGCCAGCTTAGAACGACTGTTCCAACAGCGAGGACGACACGTTTCGTGGTAAGTATGTAGAATGGGGGCAGGGTCAAGAGGATCCAGAGCGGGAGCACCAGGAGTATGCGAATGAAGAGCGCGGTAAGTGCTGGCCTTGTAGTGGCAGACGTTGCCGTCCTCTGCGTCGACAGGAAATCGGTGAGTCGTAGGAAGGGATCTAGTAGGATGTTACACCGAGAAGTGAAGAGTTTCAGCGTATCCACAATCTCCTCTAGGCTCTTGTGATGTTTGATGTTGCTCTCCGATTCTGCACGTTTGTGACCTTTCTGAGTCTGACCCTTCTCGCCGGTCCACCCAGTTGAGGAGAGTGGGGAGTATCTCCTCGCATACATCCCCAGTATGAGCCCCAGAACCACAATGATGGGGCCTGCATATCTCGTTATAACGTCTCCATAGAGAACGATGCCCCAGAAGGCAGCTACCAAGAGGAAGCTTTCCCAGGGATCATCGGTCGTCCAGGTGAGCAGCCCCACCAACTTATTCAGCGGAAGTAGAAACGGATGAGAGTACGCGAGAACCCGCGTTATTTGGGGAGGAGTAGCCGCCAGTAGCGGAGACTTCTGGTGGACGAGGATGGCCGAGCGGACCTGGGTGTGCGATGCGCCGTGGGCTAGGGTCGGCGGTGAGAAGGCAGCATAGGTGGGCGGGTTGTTGGAGTCCGCCGAGGGCTGCTGCGGCGACACATCGCTGGCAGATCTAGAATGAGAGGGCATACGATCGAGCCAAGGGGTATCTGAAGCGGCATTAGAGAGACGGTGTCGTGATGTTGCTGGGGTGGAGGGACATGCCAAGCGCGGCCATGCAGCTGCGTCATAGCCCGGGAGTGAGCTTCGTGAGGCTGACGCGCTCTGGAAGTATGATAGAGATATGCTGTGTATTTTTAGGAGGGAGGCAACTTGAGGAAGGACGGGGTTTGGGGAGAAGGGAGTTTAAAAAAGAGGATTGCTGTTTTCGTTGAAGGGAAGGAGAGGAACTCGGCGGGTGGGTTGTGTGCATGTGAAGAGTGAGGTCTTGTCCAAGGCCCACTGTGACCGCCCGAAAGCTCAGGTGAATAATGCAACAACCTGACCCGAACAAAAAGGTACTGGGAACTGTGGTTTTTGAGAAAGAACCTTCCAATATTCTAATTTGCGCAACCATGATAATCCGTGAACACCTTTCTCCAGCTCACTACGAGGTGATGGTTACTGGGGATGCGCTCGGCTGCTGATTGGACGGCTCCAGCCCTGGTCCAAAGGTCACGTGCAGCAAGATCGTCGCCGCCGGTTCGGTCAACTGGTGTTTCCCAGCGGCGACTCCAAATTTTGGTTCCTTGCAACCGGCCAACCTCATCTCTCTCCTGCGCAATCCATCTAAGCCCACGCCGTCATATTGTCGCAATGGTGCGTCCCTTTTATATCTCCGTGACCTTCGCAACTGCTGACTCTCCCAGGCCCACCGCATCATAACACAGGTTGTCTTCACCGGCGCCCGCATATTCGGGAAAGCCGTCCGCGAAACCTACCAACACGCAGCCGCAGCCCAGAAGTATGCCGCTGCCACCCAGAAAACCGGAGGCGTAGGATTTGCGACGAACAACATCACCATGGAAGAGGCCTGCAAGATTCTCAACGTCGGTCCCTCCAAGATGGGCCAAATCGATCTCGAGTTTGTCACCGAACGATTCAAGCGGCTTTTCGACCTCAACGACCCCAAGAAGGGCGGCAGTTTCTACCTGCAGAGCAAGATATTACGCGCGAGAGAGCGAATAGAAAGAGAGGTCCAGGGCTTCCAACGGATGGCGGAACGCGAACAGGAGCTGTCGGAGGGATTCAAGCCCAAAATACCAAAGGACTGAGCCATCCCCCCCTCGGACACAGGTCTTCGGGTCGGTGTGATACGAATAAAACCGTCTGGGTTACGCCATCTACGATGCATCATAGATCTTGCGACATGTCTGTCTTGCTCGTCCAGCGCGATACCTCAGCAAGCATTTCTTGCATCTGTACGGCGTTGATTGGATTCTGGGCATAGCATGCGCTTTTGGTGTTTGTTGGTAGAAGACGGAGCATCTAGGGGGAGAATGCGTCCGCATTGGCACAAACGATTGCCGGTAATGGCTCCCCACTCTGTATTATGTATATGTATCAATTTCTGTACCTTGCCCGCTCCGCCTGCGGCTTGTATATATCTGATATCTGCGAACTTGGAGAATAGAATAACTTCAACCAGAGGAGTCGCCTTTTTTTGGTCAAAAATCTCTTTGCTTCTGTTGTCAGGTTTCTTTCCCAGACCATCCCTTCCGCCTCATGATGCATTCACAAAGTCTCCCAGCTGGAGGGTGGTCGGGATGGTGTTGCTTCAGCCTTGTGCCTGCCATCCGGAGCCGGGGTCACGCCTGGCCCATGCCAAGCCGCTAAGCTTGGATGCCGTAAACGACAATCTTTTGTGCGAAATGTTGACCCGCGCTTTCTCCACCACATCGCCGCTCCCCACAACAAAAGTCAAAAGTCTCCAACCCTTCGACCGACGCGACCACCGCATCCCTCAAGCCCACTGAAACCCTCATTTGTAACCACCTGCGGCCGCCATCATGGCAGGCGACTCCTATCGGCCTCCGCCGCGCCAAAAGCGCCCGCAACGCCAACAGCACCAGCAGCGCCCACCAACATCACTCGCCAACCGTGTAACCTTTACCAGCGGCGGAGGGGATAACTATGTGGACAGCTACAGACCTGGCGCCCCGCCCAGTGACCGTGCCTCGGGTGCCCAGTTCACTTTCTCCTCTGGACAGCAAGCACCGCGCTTTGCGCCTGCGCGCGCGGACGACTCTGCGCCCCGCCGACGATTCGTGCGCGGTGCTGGTTTCAAGAAGAATGGCGGCAGCCGCGACCAGCACCCTGCCCCGAAGAACGGCCAGCGGCGCCCATTCACCCACCAGAAGCCAGCTCCGCATGAACGCGCACTGCTTCAAGCCCGTACCGGAACTAGCCCGGAGCGCACACTCGGCGTCACCCAAGGAAGCAATAGGTTCCGCGACTTGGATGAGCTGTCCGATAGCGAGGCCAGTATGAGCATTGATGAGGACAACAGTGACAGCGACTCCGAGGAGGCAGATCAGCCGAAGAAGAAGGTGGCTCGCGTTCAGACGAGCGCTTCAGACGGCAACGCGGCACCCAAATGGTCCAACCCCGATCCCTACACCGTTCTCCCGCCTCCAGAGACCACGGGAAAGAAGAAGGACTTTGTCCAGTTGATTCGCAAGGCAAAGATCCAAGCAGCGGAAAAGACCAAGGCGGAAAACGCCGTGACCGCCAATGACGACTTCATCTCCTTCGGAGACGATGAAGACAAGTCAAAGGAGGTTGCTGGAACAAGCAAAGGTGGTCCATCCCCTTCCTCATCCCCTTTACCGTCTCCTTCTCGTTCTGTTTCGTCTGGATCTCTTCCTATGTCAATTTCCCCTTCTCCCCCGCCATGCACCCCTTTTTCTCTTCCCCCTCGTCCCCCATTGTGGTCTACGGCCCTCTCCCGGTTCCACCCCCTGCGCCAGGTACAGTTCCATTCAGACAAACCGCTTCTTCTCCTTCTTCAAGCAACGCTTATAGACTGTCTTATGCGCTTCACTCCCACCTTCAGCCCGGATATTTTCAGCCGAACCACCATGTTGGTGTGGGTTCTGTTGCCCAATATCCTGCTGTGCACCATAATCATGCTACGTTCTCTGCCCCTTTCCGCCCTTCTACGTATCCCCTCTTTGGCTATGGAACTTCCCACTACAGCTTCAGCCATAATTACACCTATCCTCCTGCACCTGGTGTTGATACTCCTACATCTCCTTGCACTACTCATGTACCCTACATGCTGACCAGAGCGTATTCTGCCGCAGGCTCTTTGAACAATGTCGCTGCAATCTGGAACTCTACGGGACTGTCGCGGGATGTTGTACGGTCTGGCGAACTTGCCGGCTTGCCTCCCAGACCACCGCAACCCGCTCGTGGAGCAGCTAAGCGGAAGCGCGACGAGTCCATCGGCGACGTCCTCCCAGAATGGCAGACGAACACGAGGTGCCATCCAGCACCGTGGTGCAAGAACAAGGATTACCAGCAACAGCTGCTCAATAGGAAAGCGTCCGATTACGAAAGGATGCTTATGCTGTGAGTATTATGGTAGAAACCGGGTGCTATTGGATTTCGTACTGACTGATTACCTAGCCTTCACAATGAGATCCTGGACTTCGGCGATTATGCTCTCCCCAACGGTCGGGATTTCGACGTTCGCATGGACTTGCGGGCTCGTATTGAACGTTGCATCGCGCGCCGAGGGGCCCTTTTGCCCGACAATTGTCGTATTGAGTGCTTCGGTTCCTTTCCCACTAACATGTATCTCCCCACAGCCGATATGGATCTGGTACTGGTCAGTGATCAACATTTCAATGGCGGTGCCAAGCAGTTCGACCCCGAGCGTAGACGACAAGTCAACGACATCCTGTATACGGCTGTGCGTTTGCTCAGGAGAAGTCAAATCGCGGTACAGACTCAAGTAATCGCTAAAGCGAAGGTTCCCATCGTCAAGTTTGTCGATGTCGCAACTGGGATTAAGGTCGATCTCTCCATGGAGAACCTGACCGGTGTCGTGGCACAGGAGACATTCCGAGATTGGTTAGGCAAAGAACCGGACTTGACTACGTTCGTGATCCTCGTCAAGCAGTTTCTGTACATGCGAGGGCTTAGCGATGTCCACACTGGCGGTTTGGGAGGCTTTTCCATCATTTGCTTGGCCTACACGTTCCTCCGCACCAGCAGGTTTCGACAGGGGACCGAAGACAAGGCAAATTTGGGCAAGCTCTTCATGGACTTCCTTGACTTCTGGGGCAACAAATTCCAACTGGCAACGCAGCGTTTGGTGATGAATACGGATCCCCCGACTGTCGTCCCAAAGGTATGGACATAGAAGGAACACTTTCGAAACAGAAGCTGACTCGTAACAGGACGATATGGGAGTGGATGGACGTCGTGAAAAACCGGATCGTCTCTCTATCCAGGATCCCAACAACCCCGAGAACAATATTTCCGGCGGTTCGAGTCGGGTGCAGCACATCTTCAAGTTGTTCTCCGAGGCCCATAAAGCACTCGAGCAACGCCTTCAAGTCATCGATCTTTCTGGGATCAGCATCCTCGAGACGATCATTGGCGGCAATTACACCTCCTACGAGGAACACAGGGATAGGATTCGTAGCGCATAGGAGCGTGTGTATCATCATAAACCCCCTTATCAAGCGTACTAGGAGCGCGGCTTGAGATACCAAGGATGAAGAATTTGGTGCCTCTGGCATGTAAGATATGCATGGGCTATGGAAGATTCATGGGCGGACATGTTCTGGAGTTCAGGTATACCCGAAACACGGCGTTGTGGGTCCATTTGCATATTTTGAGAGCGGGCGCGGCTTCTTGCATCGGCTTGTGTGCATGGTAGGTTGTACTACATTGCTCGTTGACAGCGATACGCAGGGTCGATCTCGACGATTCTTCATGATTTCACGTCGCTACGGCCCGAGGGATTGTACCGCATGGTACCTATTGATTCATCCTGCTGCAGACGATCTGCCGAAGAATCGCGGATGTTGCTCGCCTGGTTTATTTACAGTTGCCTAGCCGCGCGAGCGATTTCCGCAACCAGCGTCGATACGATACCCGTCGGTTCTGCATTGTATGATAGTTCTATTATGACTACTTTTCAAATTTCTCTTCTCTTCTCGCTTACAGTGTTGCTCTTTCTTCCTCTGTTTTGGCACTAATCAGTACCCCGTGTGGGACAGGAGCTTATGAATACTAGGGCGGAATCACCAGATCCTTGGATCTGCTGATGCTGGCTTCTTCATCCTCCATTTCATGGGGGGTATCCTTTCTCATTGATGAGCTCGCTATATGTGTGCCATCGAGGAGGAAGATGCTGATGTTGCTGTCTGGGGAATTGCAAGAGGTTTTCTTTCATCGAAAATGTTTGTGCAATACTTTCGGACACACTTTGTCTATCTACATATGTCCGTATTTCCCTGTTATTCGTCAATCAAGTTATACGGTTGAAGTTGCCAATTCAACGTGTTTGTTCCAAGGCACGGGACAGAACCCGCTGATACGGCACACCACCACACATACACAGTACCAATGGCAAGGATGGGTTTTCCAAAATCCAGGGCCATAACTGCCATTACCAGGGCTGGACATGAAATCATCAACGCGACCAGATCTCGAGGTGATGAGCGCAGGGATCAAGGGAGATCGGAACCTAACCTTGGGTCGCGCGATGACGTTGGCGTGTCCAAGTTGGTCAGAGCTTCTCCAAAACTCCCTGCCCCTCTTCACGTTTCAGCTCCCATCCACAGCGCTCCAGCTGAAATTCCTTTCCTCCCATGCCGAATTGATTCACGAGAAGTGCGGTTGGGATAATTTTTACAATCTGCACTTGCCGGTGCACTGCCAGCATGGCCCCGCCTAAGAGCCATGCTTTACAGACGAATATGGACGTTGACTATGTGATCAGCTATCGGTTCGCGAAGACGGGCATGTTTCCCAAGTTGCTTGAACACGAGGCCTACAACTGCTGACCATTCCAGACAAATCGGTTGCAGTTGCACAATTTGAAAAGCTCGTCGAGGCACTTGCATCCGTTGGATTGCAAACAGAAGTGCGCAACGGCGAGAACGACTCTGTTCTCGTGTTTGTCAGGGTTGTATCCGACGAGCACCTTTTCGGAGAAGTATACAGATCTCGGTAAGGGCTAAAGTCCTATCCATGACGATAAAATGGGCTAACCATGTCACCAGAGTCAGGGACTGGATCCATGGCGTCCGAGCCGCCGCTCCTCCGAAGGAGACCCGTGAAGCCCTCGAAAACGAACCTCTATACGAATCGGAGCGCCTCAGAATCATATATCAGCTTATTACCCACCCAGTGGAAGAGGGAGGCGCTGGGATCACGCCTAAGGAGGGCGAATGGAAGAACGTGGAGTCCATCTTCGCGCTCCACGACCACGCCTACAATAAAGACTGGATCAAGAAGTGGAGTAGTTCCTGGACCTTGAAAACGGAGGATCTTGATGAGATCCGCAACCATTTGGGCGCAAAGGTGGCCTTCTACTTTGCGTTCACCCAGTCGTACTTCGCGTTTCTCGTGTTTCCCGCTGCGTTTGGTGCGGCGTCCTGGCTTTTCCTCGGCCACTTCTCCCCTATATATGGTCTGATCAGTTGTATGTGGTGTACAATATTCACCGAGTGGTGGAAGCACCAGGAAATCGACCTCGGCGTTCGCTGGAATGTGCGCGGCGTGTCCAAGATTGACACGAAGAGGAGGGAATTTCACCATGAGAAGGAGATAACGGACCCTGTTACGGGTGAGAAGATCCAGATTTTCCCGGCTACAAAACGGCTACAACGACAGCTTCTGCAGATTCCATTTGCACTAGGTGCTGCCCTCATGCTGGGAGCGGTAATTGCGACGTGCTTTGGTATCGAAGTGTTCATATCCGAGGTGTATAATGGGCCTTTTAAAAGTATTTTGGTGTGTGTCTTTGCGGAGTGAAACCCCCCAATATCACTGACATGGCGCAGGTTTTCCTCCCCACAATCATTCTAACGGTTGTGAACCCTATCATCCTAGGGATATTGACTAATTTTGCCACGACCCTGACGAACTTCGAGAACTACGAGACGCAAGGAGCGTACCAAGCTGCGCTCACGCAGAAAATCTTTGTCATGAACTTCATCACCTCATATCTGCCGATTTTCCTCACAGCATTCGTCTACGTTCCCTTTGGCAACATCATCGTCCCCTACCTCGACATCTTCAGCGTCACGGTCAAGCCCTTTGCTGCGGATGAGAAGCAACTCAGGGCGCCCAAACCTGGAACGTTCACCATAAACCCAGACAGACTTCGAAAGCAGGTCTTTTATTTTACCGTCACGGCACAGATAGTAAACCTGGGAATGGAGCTCATTGTACCCTATCTCAAGCGACGCGGCTTCTCCAAGTTTAAGGAGATACAATCCGAGAGGGCAGCAAGGAACGGAGGTTCATCGCCTTCACCTGCGGAAACCGATCCACCCGAGGAGACTGAGTTTCTCAAACGTGTTCGTCAAGAGGCTGAGCTGGATGTGTACGATGTTACCGTCGATCTGCGTGAGATGGTTCTTCAATTCGGCTATCTTAGTCTCTTCTCCGTTGTCTGGCCACTAACCGGCGTATCCTTCCTCATCAACGACTGGATGGAGCTCCGCGCCGACGCCATGAAAATCTGCGTCGAGATGCAACGTCCCACACCCTGGCGCGCCGACACCATCGGCCCGTGGCTCGAGTCCCTGAGTTTCCTCACCTGGCTCGGTAGTCTGACCACCTCCGCGCTCGTCTACCTCTTCTCCAACGACGGACTCGGTCCCGACGGCCACCCCAGCGGCATCCGACCCTGGGCCCTCCTCCTCACCATCTTCTTCGCCGAGCACCTCTTCTTCCTGTTCCGCTGGGCCGTCCGCATCGCCATCTCCAAGCTCGATTCCCCCGGTCTGCAGAAGGAGCGTCGGGAACGGTACCTCGTGCGGAAGCAGTATTTCGAGGAGAATCTCAGCCGGTTGGAGAAGTTGCCGAAGATGAAGGATGTGGATGAGGAGATTACGAGGGAGGCGCTGGAGGAGGAGCAGAGGCAGGCGAGTTTGAGGGTCGCGACGCCCGAGGTCAGGTTCTGGGCGAGGCAGAAGGGGTGGAGGGAGACGGCCAAGGTGGGGAGGACGTTTATTGAGAGGGCGGCGAGCGGGGTGCCGAGTTCGGGGAGGAATGAGACGAAGAAGGAGTTGTAAGGGGGTGTGATGTTGGGATGTGATGCTAAGATCAGATCAAGAATGAGTGCGGACCGCGGTGTGGGGGTAGGAAAGGGGTTGATTGATGGCGGGGGAGGATGTGCTCGACATGCAAGTCAGGTTGAGAGGGGTGCTTGAATTGATTCTGGTTCATTATGATTGCGAGTCTTGTCCGTATCATTTTGTCTGTCCTTCTAGCATGGCGTGCTCAGTATGCATAGATGGGATTGCCATTATTGGAATTGGATCTTGACAGATTCTTCTACGGTTGTGACTGACCGATTTCATATCAATGTCTGTGAGGCACACAATGCTAGCCGACTCGTAAGGACTCTATCGCCTCCGGACTTGATATAAGATGAATATGTGCTGTTTATAATGATTGCAATTTGCTGCGATGCAGAACATGCTAGATAGGTGTATAAGTGCACTATATATATAACGCCTCACGCTGGTATTCCCCTTCCAACGCCTAAAACAGAACAATGAAGAGAATCAATATGCCATCATGTATAAAAGCAAGTCACTATGACCCCCCATAGGCCAAACCAAACCAACAACAAAGAAAAAGCAACGTCGCTAAACGATCTAAACCGAAACCCCTTACTTGAACTCCAGCCCCTTCCACCGCTCACATCTCCATCACCTCGACCAGATCCTCCCCCGCATCCACCGCTTTCGTCGCAGAAGTATTGTCCGGATCAAGACAAATGAGTCCGAAAAACGCCTTGGACGTACACGACGTAGTCGTCTTGGACGGCTGGCGCGAGCGACTGGAGGTAGGTGCTTTGGTAGGTGTAGGAGAGGTCGTAGGATCGTGGCAGCCTCCGAACCAACCTGGGGTTTCGCAGTTGCTGGAAGGGGGATTTGGTGTGTGGGAGTGTGAACGGTGTGGACGGGAGGGCGAGGAGGTAGGATCGAGGCAGCCGCCGAACCAGCCGGGGGTTTCGCAGCTGGCGGTACTGCTGTGGCTATGTTTTGCCTTCGTTGTCGTTGTGATACTGGGGGTAGGGGCGGGAGCAGGTCGTCTTCCCGGTTTGGAGGTCGTGGAGATGGCGGTCGTCTCGTCCTTACATCCAAACCAGCCTGGTGTCTTGCAGGAAGTAGTAGGGGACGAGCTTGAAGAAGACGTCGTAGAAACTGTAGTCGTTTCCGGTTCATCCAAACAACCCCACCACCCGGGAGTTTTGCAGGTTTCCGTCCTCGTCCACGAAGTGCTCAACGACTTCGACTTCGACGTCGTCTTCGTACTGGTTATCACGCTCGTCGATGAACTAGGCTCCGTTCCGTTACTCTCAAAGAACTCCCACGGATAACAGTCCGTGCAGTCAAGATAGGGCTCACAAGTCGCCGGCGTATCGTATTTCTCTATCACGTCTCGTATCACATTCACGATCTTGTGCGTGCCGATTCCCACGCGCCAGCCGAGATCGGAGACGGTATCGTAGACGCATTTGAGGCCGGTATGGCAGACGCTTTGCATGGCGTAGCCGCCGAGAGTGCAACTGCTGCCTACTGTGTTGCACTGGCCCATGTAGACGGGGTCTGCGGTGTGGCCGAAGTGGAATCCACCGGTCATTTTGCGTGTCTGGAGAGCGCCAACTTGGTGGCCTGGAGGTGTGGGTAGTCCCAGTCGAGCTGCAGGCATTGCTTCGGGAACTGCTTCGAAGGTGACCGCAGGGTGGCCGTAGGTTAAGGCGATGAAAGAGGACACGGCGCCACCGAGTGAATGTCCTGCCATCCAGACTTCCGCGTTCGGATACATGGCCGTAACGTTATGGTAGAGATCGCGAGCGGCGGAGTAGTACCTGTTCTTTGCTCGGAGAGCTTTAACGAGACAGGTGGAGTTGCATGTGTAGGCCGCCGTCTGGCAATCGCACACTTGACGCCACAAGTACTGCCCGCCCTGGCCACAGCAACAGCTGAAGAAGAGATTATCGTTAATCTTGTCATTCGCGGTCGTCTCTGAGCCGTCGAACACCGCGGGCGAGGTTCCCTTGACGCCTATGACAACGGTCGAGTTGGTCGTATCGGCGAAGATGTGCCCGCGGAGCCCATCCGATTCCCACCCAAAGTCTTCTGTGTAGTTGTAGCCTCCGCCTACATCCTGCCACTCGCCGGTATGTGGGTCTAATATGTAAGCGTTGGAGGCCATGTGTGCGAAGCTCAGGACTGTCTCCTTGTCGGAGACATTAGGGCCGGGTAACTCGTCGATGGTCCAATCCTCCGCTGCGAGCTGTACTGCTCTCCCTGTCATCCTGCCCCAATCCAGTATCCCGTCTATCGTCTCCTTACTCCTGTCCACTAGCCGTTGGATGCTCATGACTTCAGCTTTAGCCCGTAGCCGGGGGACAGGCACCCGCTCGGAGGTGCCCTCCTCATCGGTCATCCATATGGATGCTTGCTCTGGGATGTCCAGGCGGCGATGTAGTTCTGGATACTTGTATGCGCCATGGTGGAATATGTGTCTTAAGGAGAACTCCCGCACTGGAGAGTTGTGGGCGGGGTCTGGGGTCGAAGGCGGGGGTGGGAGGATAGGCGCATCGCTGGCGCTGGCGGAGGAGACGGCGAGGACGGAAAGGAGCAGAGATGCGGTGACACGGCTGGCGGATGTGCAGAGTCTTTTCCGACGCATTTCGGGTCTGTTTTACGAGAGGAACTGTAGGAGTTACAATAGAGCAGAGAGTGTCATGTAGGAATGAGTGTTGTCGGGTTGGAGTGGCGGATGAACGACAGCGTCATATGAACGGGAGCTTGCCTAAAAGGGGAATAGCGTGAATTGATAGCGATAGGGAACCTCATGCGACGCGCATCACTCCGCATCGTTCCGCGGTACTTTTCCATTCACTGCTTCTCTTCTCTCGTAATTGTTGCGGAACAGCGTGTGAATTCGTATGTTCTCTGGTTACGAAGGGTTTCATCTCATTTATATTTCTAAAACTGGTTGGCACTTGACTCGAACCTCCACAGCACGCGCCTCATCCTCCGCACCCTCCGCATGACGTTGGAACTTGGAACACCACGTTACGTTCTGATCCACGGATGAAAACAGCAGCCACTTCACACATATGCGTCTTTCCTTCCATCTCTCGGTTTCATCATGAGCGAACGACCAAAACAACTTCACTCTGCCAAATCCTTCAGCCGACTGGAGTCAACACAGGCAAAGTCAGCACGGTCCCGTAGTCGCGCGAGCACCCTTCAGGGCCCCCCTATTCCTGATATACTGGATCCTCTTAGGGAAAGGATTTCTCCCGAGGACGAGGAGGACCATGTTGATGGAAGCGTATTTACGACCCAGGGGCATGAAGGCGAGGAGTCAACCTCGGAAGCTGGAGTGCCAGATACCTTTGAGGAGCTCCCCATTGAGATACGGAGCTTGACAGAGAGGTATGCTAGCAAGATAAGCAACGGTACTCGATCTAACAACTTTAGATTCCTGGACTCACTCTCCGCCAAAGTACATCCCAGCCCCTTGTCTGCCGACGCTCTTTCGGAGCTCTTCCAGGACTTCTATTCACGAGCGTCCACTCACACCAACACCCATATCGCAACATTATCTTCCAGGTTGTCGAGGCAAGATTCCGAATCTCCCGCTGGACGGAGAGGCAAGGCGAATGACCATGCTGGAGAACAACAGATGCTCACAGCAACTGAAGTCGCCGATCGCAAGAAGGCCAGAAGACTGCTAGAAGCGAAGCGTCTTTCTATAGAAGAGGCAGTAGAGAGGGTAGTGTGCGAGAGGGTGTATAATCGAATATACAGGCACCGCAGTACTGATGACGAAGAGCGAGATCACAAGCTTCGGTCCCGGACCGCTGCGCTATCGCTGGTGGGGATTGGGCTGAAGGAGTTACTGATGACCGCAGAAGATTTAACAGAGGAGGACAAGTCAAAGACAAAAGATCGTGAGGGCGAGATAAAAGAGTATCTTTCAACTGCAAGGGCCGACATTCAAAGGATGGACGACGAAAAATACCCGTTGGGGAAGCTCCAGCATTTGACAGCCGCTCACAAGTCCATTGTTGAGGCGCTCTCAAAGATCTTCCCTGCTACCTCGTCTGCAGATGAAGTTCTTCCGACATTGATATATACCCTCATTACGTCCCCCCCAGAATCACTTAATGTGGTTAGCAATCTCAAATTCATTCAACGATTCAGGGGCCTCAGCCGCCTCGACGGTGAGACGGGATACTGCCTCGTCAACTTGGAGGCTGCGGTATCATTCTTAGAGACAGTCGACCTCTCCTCCCTCCGTGCGGAAGAGGCGGGAAAGCCAGCCTCTCGTCCAACGACTCCCCACGCCGAGATAACACCAATGCCACTCGGCCTGTCTCAAGCACCAGATCTTACCCAGACTCCAGCTACTCCCGTTAAAGACGCTTCAAAGAGGGCTTCCAGTCCGGGAACCAAAGCACAACGCCGCCTAAGCCACATAATCCAAGCTCAGACGAACAGGATAGAGGCTGCGTCTGATGCTGTGCGAGACTCCATCATCGATTCTGCTGACCAGGCTCTTGATACGATCAACAGCACTCTTGAGAACAGTTTAAAATTCCTCTTCGGGAAAGTCAAAGAGAGGGATCCCAACAGCCCAGGGGTACACGATGCACCCATTCTGCCGAAAACACTTGCTGAAGCCAAAAAACTGGTCTCGTCACCACCTGCGAACGCCCGAGTCGAAGATGATGCTGGCAGTGTGAGTGCCACTAGCTCAGTGTTAGGCGATGAGCACGGCCCGGGCGACGAGAGAAAGGATGCAGGAAGCAAGATGACAGATTTGTTCGGTGGCCGCCGACCGATACGAGACCGTAGCGTTGACTCAACGAAGTCTGGCGGCAGCAATGGTAGTCGGAGAGCTGCAGTCACGACCACCTCGAATGACGGCAAATTGGCACCGGCTGCCCCAGTCAGGCCGGAACCACAGTCGTCGAACAGTTCTAGCTTCGCAGTGGACTCACTGAGGAGCATGAGCAATTCTCTGAATCCGCTGAACCGCTTCGCCAGTATGAATGTGCTTCCTCGGTTTGGACGTGCACCTGCGAGCGCGTCCGGCACACCGACTGTGGCATCGCCCGTTGCAGAGCAGACTAAACAGCTCCCACAGACCCCTTCGGCGCACCGAGTCGCGTCTGGAGAAGCACCCCTGGTGGACGAGAAGGCAGTGCGAGCTGTAGCAGCTCTTGATACATTGCGGAAGACTACGCCTCCTGTGAAGAAATTTCTGGAGGCTAAGGATGCGCAGGACCTCAAGTTGAGGGAGGTAGACGAACTTTTGAAGGAGTATCAACGTTTGGCCGGCGCCTTGCGTGGGGCAATCAATTATTGAGACTGGATTACGGTCCGTATTGTTGTTGTACATTACGATGCCCATGGCCATCCGATGTTCAAGGTGCAGTCTACAGCAGCCTGTTATAGACATACGGTCGTATGAATGGACCGTGTCGTTTGCTGATGTATGGCATGAGCAGCCAGATATCTGCTGGATGCATCAAATAGACGTAGGTGTGGTTCTTCGTAGTCGGTCGCACCAATCCATATATTGGGGCACCCAGTACCCGACATGTATCCTCTGCGCGCACCCTGTCTCTCTTCACCCACAGATGCCAACGTGGAGTTCTCACACTATTTGCCCAAAATTGGGTATCACTAGTACCGTGATAGTTGGGATCGATTTGGCCCTAAGCCCGATCGGAACTCAGCCCTGGTGCATCGCAACCGTTAAGCACGGGCCAACGTAAACAAACAAACCTCAAAGCCTGCGCACTTGAATAATCCCACATCCACAACCACGCCTAATACAATTTTACCGCAGCCAAAATGGCAGAAGCACTCGTAGAAGCCTCCTCGCAGAAGCTCAACTCGAATCCTATTCCTATCGAGCAGGACGACATCAGCTGGCATGAGCCTCCTTCGTCGCCCTTCATATCCCATGTTGAACAGGACCAAGAGAACATCGCACCGCTGGAATTCACAACTTCGACCCCCACCAAAAGATATGCTGGTTCCATCGACAACAATCCTCAATCGGCTTCCAAAATGACGTCGCCTACGAAAGGTCTCGTCCTCAAGGAGGGCGGATCTCCAAACAAAGCGTCTCCGGTAGAACAGTCGCGGAGCAGTTTGGATGAGATGGAAGACATTGAGAACGCAGAGGTTCGCCGCAGCCCTAAGAAATACTCTCCAATCAAGAAGAGCGCAACGGATCGCCCGGAGTCTGGCTTGAGCGTGCGATCGCGCAACGATTCGTCGCCTACGAAATCTTTCCATACGGCAGCTGAAGAAACAGAGGCAGGCCACAGCATGGATGTTGGGCTCTCGACGGAAGAGAAAATGGCGCCTGTGAAGAGTCACAGCCGTTCCAATTCTTATGAACCTACGTTGCGAGACAACGAAGGATTGACCGTCGCTATGAAACTGATGGAACAAACACACTTCGAGAGGCATGAGTCTCACGAGCGATCCTCCACATCTCGTGTAGAAACCAACATCGCTGATATTGACGATTACCTCGGTGCGGACGATACGGACCTGAACCCTGATGGGCCGGATTTGACCTCCGTTACCATGGACGATACGTGTTTCAGCAACTTTTCCGAAATGCCGAATCTCGACATGACCAAGTTTGCTTTTCTCAAGAAGACTCCTGGCAAAACTGGACTCATGGATCAGGTAAGGTTCGAGGGAACTGGCAAAGGAAGCTCAATGCTAACATATCAAGGCCACTCCTCACGCACGGCCACACATGACTCCTTCAACTGTTCGGCGCATGCAACAGACACCTTCCCCAACACCGCGCCAGTCACACAGCGACCATAACGCTGGTGACACCACAAGCCTCTTATTAGACTTCACTGCGCAGATCGAGGCCTTTTCAGCCCTCTCCAGGGGCACACCAGCTCGAGGACGTCAGTCGCCCAGCAAATCTTCAACGGAGCCCAATCTACTTTCCTATATCCAGAACCAGCGGTCTCCGGCAAAAGGAAATGCTCGTGTACCAGCTACACCGTCACAGAACCGGCAGCTTATCAACCTCCTCGATTTCGAACTTCCCCCTCCACCAACACCTCGCTCCGTCCCTACGGTCACTATCCGTGAACTCGAATCGCTGAAGTCCACTTTCCAATCCCAGATCTCCAGCCTTACAGCGTCTCTTTCCGGGAAAGAGGCCGAAGTCGAGTCGCTCGTCAAAGCTGTGTCGGATGCCGAGCGTCGCGTAGGAGAAGCACAGGAGCTCTTGCGAGATGAACGCAGCGCGAGGGAGCACGCCGAGGCGCAGATGGTAGACTGGAAGAATAAAGGCGAGGAAGTGCAGAAACTGCTTCAGGATGTGCAGGCGGAGCTGGCACGCAATGATACCGAGCGCGAAGCGCTCCTGGCGCGTCTCGCAGAGGTGGAGAAACGTGCTGAAGACGCGGAACAGCGATCTTCGGAACTGGAGACGCGGTTAATCGAGGCGGAGAGCAAGAACGTGGACATGACGACGTTCATGAACCCTGATGAAGGCATCGGAGAGAACAAGAAGATCTACTCCGAACTGGAATGTCAGGCTGCTATTGCGGAGAAAGTGCACGAAGTTGCCCGTGAACTCCACACAGCGTACAAGGCCAAACACGAGAAGAAGATCAAGGCTCTGAAGGAAAACTATCAACGCAAGGCCGATGAGAAGTGCAAGGAGCTGCGGCTGCAGATCATTCGTTTGGAGCGCCAGGTCGAAGCAGCACAGAAGAAGAAGGACGATACCTTCTCCCAAGTCCTCCCCGCCGACGTATCCATGAAGGCCGGCCCATGCGAGAAATGCGCAAAGGAGGCAGCCAGCAAAGCGGAACTGACACAGCACCTGGAAGCCCACAAATCCACCATCGAGAACCTGAAGGCGAAACTTGCCGGTTTAGAATCCGAACTGTCGAGCCTGCGCAGATCTCACGACGGGTTGCTCCAGGACCTGGAGTCCGAACGCGTGGAGAAGGGCGAGCTCGTCGCCGCGGCTGAACAGATGCTCGCGCTCTGCGGCGAGAAGATGGAGGAGTACCAGCAAGAGGAACTGCGGAAGTCCCAGATGGCACCTCCTCGCCCTGTTGCCCCTTCTCACACTAACTCAGAGCCGATGCGTAGTACCGGATTCATGGGCGGCGCTTCTGCTCGTCCTGGGCCCGCTGTTGGCGCAGGCCGCCCTGGAAGCGGTGTGGGTGAACGTCTGGGTGCCATGGGCGGTGAGAAGCAGAGCTCTGTCGCGAAGCCGAGTGGGCTGCGGGCTCCTGGCGGTTTTGGCTTTTCGGGCGGAGCCAGTGGTCATACCAGGACCACGAGCGGGGGGAAGAGTAGGCTCATGAGCAATATCGAGCGGATGGGTGGTCGTGGCGCAGAGTAGACTTGTCGAGATTTTAGACCTTGACACAGATGTTCATGGACCGGCGTTTGGTGTGGGTTGATGCTTCGTCCTGGGGTTTCTGCTCTTTTGGCTTTGACGCCAACTGGTAATTATGCCAGCTCTGTGTACAGCTATGATGACGACGATGATGATGTAAATACGTTGGCTTGGGCGTGAAGGCTTACTTGGTTCTCCGGGTACTCTAGCATAATGAAAACTGAATGAATCTTCTTTGACTGCAAGCTTTCGTTGTACTCTTGCCCTTTTGTGTAGAAGTTGGTGGAACATGCACAGGCGTCGTCCATCTTCAACATGCCACTCCTGAATTGATGTTCACGCCTAATTTATTAGTCTATAAAACCAGCTCTCTGGGACAGAATGCAAAGCATGATCATCAACACGCTGGAAACCTCGCCCGATCCGATTCTCGCCACCAACATAGAACTGATCGTATCCGTAGCTTCAGCCTGCTATCCTCACAACCCAGGCCATGTCCAGCCCCCACCTGGGACTCGCACCGCCTTCTTCCCCAGCAATACACCGCCGCCATCTGCCGGTCTGTGGTCTTCGATCGCACTGTCGTACCGAGTCTTTTCGCTGAGTATATCCCCACCTGCACTCCCAGTTCCCTTGACAGCCACCGGTGCCCCTGTAGAGCCTTGAGACGGGAATGTGGTTACTATCGCCGGTACTCGCTTTGGATTCGAAGGCTGAAGTCGGGGTTGGTCTCGCTGGGGAATAGCCTGCCCAACACTGCTGGAATCAGGAGAGGAACTAAGGATGCATTCGCCTTGTTTCCGGATTTCGGATGCAGACGAAAATGTCTCATGAGCGGGACGGTGCTGTTCGTCAGACGGACCGCGAACAGAGGTGTATCCACCTTTGCCATAGCTCTCCTTGCTCAGTGATGGTCCATTGAGTGCTACCATTATCCACTCCAGATCCTCGTCACATTCATTGGGCAGCCTTTCCTCATGGATATTCGTACCACAATCATCCAGGAGCCCGAGGTCCGAAAATTCGGAGCCCAAAGAAGAGGGTGTCAGAGTTACCGACTCAAGGGAAGGGCTATCGACTCGGTGGGGAACAACAAGCTGCTGAGATTTAGAGCCGTCGAGGGTGGCTGGTGGGAACTGCGGGCTCAGATCCTGTTTCGGCTTGTATGCGTCTCCATTCGCCCTGGCAGTTTCGGTAACAATACCGCAACGGACGGAGCACCAACAGTCCTTAGCATGCCCCATAGCAAGGAATTGCTCCAATTCTTCTTGTGACGCGTGCCTACGATGGAAGCGTGGGACTGGGGTTTTTAGCATCGGTACTGTATGGGAGCAGTCCTGAGATAGCCTCCAGGAACTCGGGACCTCCCACATAGGAGACATTCTCACTGCTGGTTGGGAGGCAGGAACAGTATATAAGCTGGTTGTTGTGCTAGAAGGCGATATTTGTATGCATGTTCCAGAGTTGCAAGTCAACGGCTGCATCTGGCAGGGGAATGTGGGTTTCTGACACGGTTCACATGCCTTAGAGAAGGTGACAGCTGGCGATGACTCCCCCGACGTCGAGGAGAGACTCAAATTTGACACTGTAGATGACACGCTTCGGCCCATTGAGTGAGTTGGTAAAGTGATTGAGCTAGTCTCCTGGGGTGGCATCTTTTGCGTGTGAGAGACGATTTTTAGTCTTTGCGGTCTGTCTTTCGTTTGAGAGACTGGCTTGGGAATTTGGATTGGAACTGGCTGCGGCTGGCATACAGCTGGTACGGTGTGTCTGCGGTTGGCAATGACACGGCATGCCGCTGAGACTGCGGCCTTCTCTGCGGAACTTGATATCACCACAGGCGCGGCCCTGAGCGTCGTGCGCATTGTTGGGGGTGCAACTACAGGGGGCGAGGGAAAGAGAGAAGATCGCCCCATGGTATGGTGCGTTGTTTGTGACGCTGGGAAAGAAAAGAATCGCGGCTGTTTGTTGGCCAGTTCCAATGGTTTGCCCTTCGTTGCCATTGGAGGATCACTTTCCTTTTTCACATAATGATCGGGGGATTGCGCGAGCCTGACTACCGCATTCTTCACCGGCGGCTTTATAGGAGTAGCCATTGGTATCGGGGCCAGCCGAAGTCCTTGTCCATGTTGCATTGGCTTTCCTCGGCCGTCGCCTTCAATCGAGAAGGTGAATTCGCATTTCGGGATTCCCCAGAGGAAGTCGGTTTGGCGGGGCGGAGAAACATTATATCTGCTGGCGGGAAAGGCGTCCGACATGGGAGCTGCGTTGAGCGCAGTAGTCCTCGTCTTCCTCCGTCCGCTCTTCTGATTCCGTGTTGCATTTCTGGGAATAGATCGCCTCTCCCGACGCTTCATCGCTTGGTTCTGGGCAGGATCAAACTCGATATTCCACCGGACATCATTTGGTCTATCGGGCTCTGCGAGGTCAGCGAAACGATTATCTATATACCGTTAACAAAAATGCAGTGGAAGTCCTGCCGATTTTCGGATACCTGGGAGACTGCGATTCGGCTTGAGTGGCGGTTGAACATGAGACATCCTTGTGTGTAAGGACCTATATCAAGTGATACAATTCTAGAGGGTGCTCGTGACAATAAAGAATGCTACTTCGAAGTTGTGTGTATGGAAGGTCGTCAGGTAGGATCGGGTGCTAGGTATATCATGAGGGTCTGCAAAGGGTAGGGAAGGAGGAGCACGGAATGGGAAAAGCCGATATGATTGACTCGAGGGGGAGTAATGGCCCCCTGAGCAGTGGAGGAGGGTACGACTGACTCAAAGAACAGTGACAGGAAAGAAAGATGTGAATTTTGGAAGGTGACAACTACAGGACGTGTTCGCTTTAAGAACGTGTCCCTCATTTTGCTAATCTGGTCGGTAGGTCATCGCACTAACAGAGAGAACGTGAATGATGCCATCAGCGAGGATATTGCCAATCTAGGAGGCAGCACTCTCGCTGTGTCAGTAGTACTGCTAAAAGGTGATTGCAGTTGAAGAAAGAGAGCAAATGGCGCTCCAGAAAGCCGCAAAAAGGTTGGCCAGGGACGTTGGTACTGGAATAATGCGTTCACTCGTGGTTACACCGTTTCGCAGTATACCCTACACTTCACCTTGAGCTCGAGGTGGGGTGATATAGGTCTAGCTATGATGTACAGTGAGTGAGTGTGAGGTCGGCGGTGACGAGGGGGTGACTAAGCCAGGCAGGAGCTTTGACCCCCAACTAACTTTCCTGGCCTGGAGCAAATCTTGTTCCCCACATCACCGACTCCGGTAACCCACCACCCTCTCCTCTCTCTTCTCCTCCCCCGCTACCTCCGGAGCCCCGTCTCTTTCCCTCCCTCATCCCCCTTCTTTCCTTCTTTAGGCGCTCCAGGATAATTGGCCATTTTGAGCTGCACACGCAATTATCTTGGAGCCGCTTATTCTCCTCCGACTTCCTTGATCGCCAGTCACTCGTCTCCGCCATCAACCATGGCATCACCCACAAGCCACGCGGGCACAGCCCCCAAGCCGCATCGTCGACCCGTCTCGCGCATTGTTCCAGCAGTGCCTCTCAAATTTGCGCGCCGACCGCCATCCGCGAGACCCCTCACCCCCGAGGGGACCTCTCGTGGACAGTTGGCGAGCACCGATGCAGAGTCCCAGCGGTCTGCAGAGAAGAGTGCGCCAGTATCTACCGTCCATGATCCGCCGACTCCTCAGTCGAGAGCATCTGAGACTGTGAATGGGGATCTTGAAGCAGACAAAGTCGAGAACTTGACGACTGCCCCGGATGCCATCATCCATCAAGGTGCGTCGGAGCCCTCTGGGGAGCCGATTGCTCCCACGCCTAGACCATCTAACAAACCCCTGCAGAAGAGTCCGCAAAGGATACAGGTACCGGCGACCATCAGACGCAAACACACCCACCAGACACACCTGTCAACGATGGGCACGTCGATCCACCTAAGTCTTCTTCGCCTGAGCAGTCGGGATCCCCAACCGGTCCTCCTGAGGACACTCAGAGCCCCATCCTTCCTCCGGCGCGTCAAACCTCCGCTCACGCCGCTCGCGCCAGTCTAGACCATATTGTGTTCGGAAATGCCCAGGAGACTGCTCCTGTGTCCCACACAATGCATGCACCGGGACAAAGCAACGGTGTCGTCCCGCAGACCGCCTTGGGCCATCCCCCGGGCTTGACTGGCCCCCATTTCCCACCTTCCCATGCTGATGGATCTCAACCGGTTTCTAGCCATGAGTCTCTGTGGAGGACTGCCACCGGTGGAGCGCCGCCCAAGGCGCCATATGCGCCTGGGAACGGGCTTCCCCCCCAGCATTATGAGAACTCGACATACCAAGGCACGCCCAATGGCCACTACTCTCCTCATCATGCGGGCGAGGTCTCTACCCGTTCTATCCCGCACAGCCCTCGCAAACTACAACATGCGAATGTGAGCAACCCGGCCGTGTATGGCAGCGAAACCTCCGAGACCGCATACGCTGGTTGGAATAAGCCACCACATGCGAGCGTGAAATCGCAGGACATCAGCCCTCCTGGCTTCCAAGAACCTTTGGACCTCGCCGCTTGGCTTATGGGTCAGGCGGGAAAGCCCGAATTTGCCGATTTCTATCTCCGAATTCACACAAACGATGCCGTCCTTTGCATTGTCCCCGTGCATGCAGTAGTGGTCAGTCGGAGCCGTCCAATCCTGGCGGGTATCGAGCATGCTTTGGCATCTGCACCGCGTCTGAGAGACTCTCCGATCACTGCTAATCTGCATACGGATAACCCGTTCGTCAGCCCCGAGTCTCTGAAGGAGGGCATCAGGCTGTTGTATGGCGCCCCACTTTTGGCTGTCAATTCGATCTTATACCAGTTGGCCCCATTCCACCCGGGGCCCGAGGGTGGGATCCCTTCCAGCGATGCTCGCACTCGGATGGCTCAAGCGATCGGCTACACGGCTACCGGCCACGTATTGGAGCTGTACAGCATGCTCACCCGCGGTATTGAGCTTATGAAGGCACTCCTGCGCTGGGACACGGTCGATCAAGCTCTGTCGTGGGCGCTTACAATGGCCCCATTCTACGCTGATCATCTCCTTGCTGACAAGGCATCGAGTCGTGTTGAACATCAAGTTGCGCATCTGCTCAGGCAGGACATCATCGAGTTCCTTGCTTTCAACCTCCCCAGTGGCTTCGCGTTGCATGCTACGGCGCCCGAGTTGCCCAGCCTCCCCCGCTTGCCGACAGTTTCTGATAAGTCAGGCCACAACCCGCGGCTGAGCCAGATTCGCTTCGGAGATGCACCGGCCGAAGAAGAGCAGACGCCCGACTTTGTCACCTCTACGCTCTCGAGTGTGCTTCTGTCTGGCCCTCTTCCTCTCTTAGACAATGTTCTACATCACCCTGCGGTTCTAGCCCGTTTGGGTTGGCATGGTGTGCGAACGGTCATGGAAGCCGTGATCAGTGAGCGAGAACGCCGACGCTCAAAGACACTGCAAGCGGTCGAGGCAAGGCTATCAGGACCCGAGAGCAACCCTTATCCGAAAGAACTATTCGAGAACCTGCTATGGCAGGAACATGTCATTCCTTCTTCTGCACACCCGTCTGGGTCCACCGTGAGGGCGACACGTTTAGGCAGCCAGAACCACAACTGGAATGGTTCTGCGTGAGGGAACCCCTGGCGTGCAGCGCTTCTATGAGCACTTGCTGTCGAGCCTTTGGCCGAGCATACACCGAAGAGATCTCGGTTAACGGATTTGTGAGGAGTTATGTGACGGAAGCTTGGCTGGGTAATACATGTGGTTTTTGGGACGGGGGGATTGATGGAAAATGGAATCGGGTTCAAGATTTCCTACGACACGATACAATGCATAGCGTTGGGGCGTTTGACAGGCGTTATGGACCTGGGGGACGTCCTCAAGGGATCTCCTTTACTGGGACCGGGAACCGGAAAAGCACGACATGACGATACGAAGTATTTTCTTTCCAGGGTATAATTGCATAAGGTAGGGGATCATTGGGCATTGTACACGGCTCCCCCTGGCGACTGTACATTTCTCTTCACACACTGGTAATGACGAGCTACCGGTTCTTTCTTTCAAGAGCGGTGGTGGACATATCTCTCTTGCCGCTGCCTATGAGAGGGTAGTGAGTAGATAGTCCGACCGCAGGATGAGTAATTCAAGATGTATGCTAATTCCGGCTCCACTGTCAATACATTCGCTTTCTTCGTATACTCGCCAATCTGGAGCCCCACTCCGCGGCCGTGAGATTCATGCTAGTCTAGTCCGCGCAGCTACGCAATATGGGTAAAGCGATGAATGGTGCCATTGGGGAAAAAAAACTGATGATAGCGTAAGCTGGACTCACCAGCGACGCGTTCTCGGACGACGTCATCGGTCCCTGTGCCTGAACGTTTTGAGGGGGGTTCACGGCAACAGTGCGTTGTTAATAAGCTTAATTTTTAAGCAATCCCCGGGAAAGAGCTTATGTCGACGTCACACAGCAGCACACTGAGCACAGGGACCATTGGAGGGGAGAACCGGCCGTAAGCCGGAAGCGTCGAAAGGGCGTGGATGCATGGATGCGCCCCGGCTTTAAGCCGGGATTTAGGTAAGCTTTGACTTTCCAGCCCTTCCCCGCCATGTCAAACCGTATCCGCGGAGAGTTCATGACTAGCAATGCTAAGCAGCCTTGGAGCGGCGGAGGATTACTTATATTACGGGACGCCCACCGAGAACAATGAACCCTCGACATCCTGGGTTTTTTTTCCTTTTCGCCCATATAATAAGTTCGCTGTCGTGCCCACTGCCAACACTTCTCATCAGCACAATTCGACCATATTACCACACGATAAGAAGATCTATTCGTAAACCACCGAGAGCCTTTACGACGACACACTATACAGGCGCCTCGGCACTTGGAGACGGTACTGAGAGACTAGCGAACAGCGACACGTGCGGCGTGTAAGACAAAGTGAACACAACCAAGATGGTTCATGCGGCACAGCAGACCGGTGCGCCCACGGCTACCGATGTCTCACTCCCGCCGTACCTGAATGAAAAAGAGGAGGAAATCGCATCTTTATCGTCCGGATCTTCATCGCGGAGCCAGTCGGAGAGCGACGAGATCAATGACGGTATTGATATCGTCTTGACAAAGGAGGGTCAGGCTGTGTCGAAATACGGGGAGGATGAAAAGGAGAAGGATTTGGAGGATGCCAGTGACGACCAAGAGCCGGGAGACGTCGAACGAGTAGTGAGCAAGCAGCCCAGCGTGAACAATGTGTCGAGTATACCGAACGGAGGGCTTCGAGCATGGCTGCAGGTGCTGGGGGCGTTTTTCCTTTTCTTCAACTCATGGTATGTCGGTTCTTTGATTCACTCTCTCCTTCCTCCAGCAACAGCACGGGCCAATACTGACCTGACATAGGGGTATCATCAACACTTTCGGATCCTACCAAGCATACTACGAGACCTCGCTCCTCCAACATGCGACACCGTCTGCAATATCGTGGATTGGTAGCATCCAAGCGTTTCTCCTCATGATGGTTGGAGCCCTCACCGGCCCCATCTACGATGCTGGCTATTTCCGCGAGCTCCTCATCGGGGGCTCGGTCCTGGTCGTCCTGGGGCAGATGATGCTGAGTCTGTGCAAAAACTACTGGCAGGTGCTGCTTGCGCAAGCATTTGCAGTCGGCATCGGAACCGGCGCCTTATTCGTTCCCAGCGTCGCCATATTGAACACTTACTTCACGACCAAGATTGCTACTGCGGTGGGAATCGCCGCTAGCGGCAGCTCATTTGGTAAGCCGTTATGAGCCTTCCCTCTATATCACAATCACTGACAAGTCCCAGGCGGCGTAATCTACCCCATCGTCTTCCACAAACTCGTCGCGCAAATCGGCTTCCCCTGGACCGTCCGCACCCTCGGCTTCCTCACCCTCTTGACCCAACTCATCCCCATCCTCGTCATGCGCGTGCGCGTCCTCCCCGCGAAATCCCGCTCCCTCCTCGACCTCCGCGCCTTCCTCATCCCCGCCTACGCCCTCGACGTCTTCGGCTTCTTCGTCGGCTTCATCGGCCTCTACATGCCCTTCTTCTACTCCCAGGTCTACGCCATCCAGGCCGGCATCACCAACGACAACCTCGCCTTCTACCTCCTCGCCATCATGAACTCCACCTCCACCTTCGGCCGCATCATCCCGAATTACGTCGCCGATAAGCTCGGCCCCTTCAACGTCGTCATCCCGTGCACCATCGCCTCCGCCGTCCTTTGCTACTGCTTCATCGTCGCCAAGAGCTCCGCCGCACTCATCGTCATCATCGCATTCTACGGCTTCTTCAGCGGGACCTTCGTCTCGCTGCCGCCGACCATCATCATGCATCTCAGCCAGGACGCGCGGCACAAGATCGGCACCAGGCTCGGCCAGAGCTTCGCCTGCATTTCCATCGGCCTTCTGATCGGCACGCCCATCGGTGGTGCGATCCTCGACAGGAGCGGGTTCCCCAGCGTGTGGGCTTTTGGAGCGAGTCTGCTGATCGGTGCTGCGGTGATTCTTGCGGCCGCGAGGGTGTGTTTTAGGGGCTGGTCGCTTACGGTTAAGGCTTGAGGGGGTTGTTGTTCGTTTCGAAAATTTGAGATGCCAGAGAGGGTGGTATATGTGCATTATAGACTTCTTGTTTTTTTTTTCGGTTGTATCTCATGAGCGATCTTGTTTCTTAGCGGCATTGGCATAGTGGTTTTGGTTCTATATCCTGGAAGCATGTATGGTGGTTCAATTTGGATCTTCGGAAGTTTTCTATAGAAGATGAGGACATCGCGGGGTCGAGGGATACTAATAATGAATTTCAACCATTTTCGAGTCTCATATTGTGAATGAATGTTAGGCCATTGCACAATGCATGCCATGTAGGTGATAGAACCAGTGTCGTACCAACTCGAGTAACTACTCCCCTCTTAGTAAACACTTAGATAGTTCTATCTCAGCAATCAGAAAAATTGCGCACCCCTAACTGCGCAGGTTAGTCTGTAGGTATAAAATCCAAGTCCTAAAGAGCGTCTTGCCTGTATTCTAGTATTACAGCTAGGGACGTAAGCTTACTGTATTTGCTAGGAGGGAGCGACATTTTCTCACCCAGGTGTATACGTGCCTAAAATCTCGCATGTTTCTGGACACACTCCTGGTCTCGCGTTTAGGCCCTTTTCTTCGCCAGGACGGCCGGCCACTGTCGTAACGACAGTAGGGTGGGAACGCTATATGCATAGGCCCGCGCTAGTGTGAATTGTGCGTACGTTAAAGCAAACCAACACATCTCATCCGCGCTAGTGTGAATTATGCGTACGGCAAAGCAAACTTACCCATCTCATTGCATAGGTGTCCGTGATCGACGATATCCCATTCTTCCGCTGGCGACATCTTACTGTAAGCTGAATTCCTTAGCTGTAATGTTAGGGTATGGGCAAGATGCTCTTTAGGGTTGGATCCTGTAGCTACGGATGGTCCTGCGCGGTTAGTTGTATGCGATGTTTCTAATTTAATTACGTAGAGTAATTATTACTAGCTGGGGTAAGACGTTGCTTACCCGAGGGTAGAGGCACTGTTTTTTGAGGTTGGTGTCACACTTTTTCTGGCGCTTGGGCGCCTGCGTAAGTGACCTCTCTACAAAAGCGAGATGCGTATTGTACCTAAATGCGATTTTTTCAACGCTTGCTTCGTCGAGAAAGAAAAGTAGATCGACGCACGTGTGCCCAAAAACTCGACTCTTCCCATGTATTGGATCATCCAAACACAAAGGTCAAGTTTCGGTGCCGCCGTGACTAGTATTGATATTGAAGCTTTCTTCAGTTACTGTAAAACATTTGTGCACATCTAGAAAGGCTTGCTGGATGACACGGTCGGCTACATGCATGTTCATGTACCCCCATCAAGCGATGTCTCGGCCAATAGATTCATTGCGAGCTGTAAGCGCCAGCCTGCAGGGGCACACAGGCCTCCGGGCCTCAGTTGAAACATGGACAGCACCCTGCCGTCGTAGCCGCGCTGACGGGGAGTCTTCGCTTTCCATCCCATCTTCCATGGCCTTTCTTCATGTTTCTTTTCCGCTGAGGGAGGACCCTCTAACCCCTAATTCAATATGTCTGGTATCATAGAGGGCGTGTCCATCGCCGCAAGTTTCATACAGCTCGTTGATTTCACCGCCAAAGTTATTAAACGTCTTGACGAGTATAGGGAGACGGGCAAAGGCCTGCCGAAATCGTTGGACCATGTTAGACGCCGGCTTAGCCTTCTGTTGAACGCCCTTGATTCAACAGAGAAAGCTGTCGTATCGGGTGCAATTGCGGAGCGCTCGAAAGATGTGGTCAGAGATGCGATTGAGGGCTGCCATATGCATATCGAAGAGCTGACTGTTGTGTTGGACAAAGCTCTACCACCCCCTGGAGCGACCAAGGCTCAGGTAACCTGGAAGGCCCTGAAGAGTCTTCGATACGATGGAAAGATAGAGAAGATCAACTCTCAGCTGGGAGACTACATCAGAGACTTGACCTTCCATGCTACTTCGACTAATTTCGTTCCACCAACGGGTACGTAGATCGACACACGAGCGTGGAACCACGCAATGGCCCGATTCAAATCAGACTGCGATCAATGCTTCAAACACTCCGCTCGACCCTCAAAAAGCTTTCTCACACTGATAAATGTTCTGCAGAGCGGCCTTCTCAACCAGCCCCATCATCTACAGTGATGCTTCGAAAGGGCCCACATTACGTCGACCGCCCGAGTTTCATGTCCCAGATTGAGGCGAAATGCCAGGAACCAGCTGCCAGGATAGCGCTCGTTGGCATTGGCGGGGCTGGGTGAGAGACAGCAATACCTTAGCCCCTAGCTTCACTAATCGCGTCCAGCAAATCTGAACTCGCCGTCGAATATGCACATCGCCTGAGATCGTCCTCACCGATGAAATGGGTCTTCTGGATATCGGCCGACAGTGAAGAGAACTTCGAGAAAGGGTTCGCGCAGATTGCGCAGAAGGCCAAAATCGGGGAATGGAATCCGAGGGACAAGAACAGATTGAATGTCGTGTCGTCGTGGCTAGCGGACGAGAACAACGGTTCCTGGCTTATTATACTCGATAACGCGGACGACCTCGGTGTCCTGCTCCCTCAACCGCCACCACAGAAGAACCAGAAGTTGGCTGGAACATCGGGAACGTCGATCAGCGGGAAGCCTTCCCGAGACCTGCTCGCCCTTCTGCCCCAGACCGCAAACGGAGCATACCTCGTCACCTCTCGCCATCGAGAGGTGGCATATCGCATCGTTGGTGACTACAAGAGCATCATCGAAGTGAAAGAGATGGATGAGAATGAAGCGGTACACCTGCTCGAGAAGATTCTGGTGGAACCAGTCAGCTTGGAACTTTCTACTAAGTTAGTGAATGCTCTTGGATATGTGCCACTGGCCATCACACAGGCTGCGGCATCGATCAATCAAAAAGCCCCCCGAATGACAGTGGAGAGATATATTGAAGACATAAACAAAGGTGATAAAGACCGAGAGCAGTTACTGGAGTCAGATATTTATGATCCGCGCAGGGACGGTCACCGCTCCAACTCAGCGATTATAACCTGGCACATATCATTTGAGCAAATCCGCCATTCGAGACCCTCAGCAGCACGCCTCCTGTCCTTGATGAGTCTATTCAATCCTCAAGGTATTCCCGAGCGTCTTCTGAAAGGTCGCTATACAAGCGATGTTATGAAGAATCAAGCCTGGTGGAAGCGGTTCTATGTCATTGGCAGGAACGGAAAAGCGACGCCAACGAAGCTCACTGACCAGGATTTCGAGGAAGATTGGCTAGTGTTGACCAACTACTCGCTTATAACCACCGATATATCGGGCGATCATTTCTCAATGCACGGCCTGGTGCAGTATTCGACCAAAAGATGGCTTGAACTCCACGGTGAGCTTGAAAACTGGAACAGGAACTATATATGCTTGATCAACGAATTCTACCCCCATTGCAAGCCCGGGGAAAATTGGGAACTTTGCGGATCGCTTTTACCACACGCCACAGCAGCCCTGGATTGCGAGCCGCCGGATACAGTCACCATGGCCATCTGGGCTATGGTCATTTATAGGATTGGAACGTACTTTTACCATTCAGGATCGTTCGATGGCGCGGAATACATGTATCGAAGTGCTTGGAGACTGTTCATCAAAGCTTCTGGCGCTAAGAACCCGAACGCCTTGGAAGCCGCCACAACTCTGGCTCAGGTTCTTCAAAGTCAAAGCAAATATTCCGAAGCTGAAGCAGTCCTTCAACACCTACGCAAGATTCAGAAGAAGATTCTGGGCCCAGAACACAAGGAATTGGTGGAGATTGAATGGAGCCTCCAAGATGTGCTTCTCCGTGTTGGGAAAGACGACGAAGCAAAAGTGCTGTACGAGAAATCTTTACGGAGGTCCACCCGCAGATCCGGTCCAACAAAGGAAGAGACTCTGCTTTTGATGAGGGACCGGGCAATGACGTTGTTTAAGCGCGGAAAAGAGGAAGAGGGGTTGAAGATTTACGTTCAAGTCTTTGAGCTAAGACAGCAAGTTCTTGGTAAACGCTATGACGAATCAGGGGTTAACGACTTGACCTATATGTGTTCTGGCCTAATGATCACAGATGACCAAGGCCATCTTGCAAAAGCAGAGACAATCCTTCGTTATGTGCTTGGGCACTGTGAGAGTACAATAGGTGTTGATCACGAGAAAACGACGCGAATGGCGCGGAAGTTGGGTTGGTCGCTGGACAGGCAAGAGAAGTACCACGAAGCGGAAAAAATGTATCGAAGAGCGACATCTTGGTACAGGAAAAGAGACGGGGGCTTGAATAGTGAGGACTCGTGGGCCTCGACTGCTGAATTGGTGCGAGTACTGAGCATAACGGGGGAGATTGAAGAGGCGGAAGCGCTGTGCGAAGACTTGTTCAATAATGTTGAAAAAGTGTACGGAGGAAAGACGTTCGAATTGGCAGAGGTTAATCACCTCCTTGCAAACATCCGGTATGAGCAGGGTCGCATCAAGGATGCGCTTTCTCTTTACGAAAAAGCCTATACCCTAAACAGAGAGTTGGTAGGAGAGGACCATGTAGACACACGCGAATTCTATAACGATCTTCAGAAATGCCGGGATCGTGTCTTGGAAATAGCAGACTAGCCATACTGAATATATTTCGAACATATATATAGATGCTTGAAATCCGGAAGCCCAACAACTGTGTGGGCGCCACAACCATCGGAACCAGTGTCCTCTTTTATAAAAGGTTGTCACATAAGGGAGAATTTATGGCTATGTAAAGAGAGACAGCCTCTTCACCTATTGTGGTAGTTCTTTTGGCTCATCATTCATTGCACAAAAGTGAGATGACAGGGCTCACCTGTTTGTTCGATTTGGATACGACGGGGGAAAGTCGAAACGCAGGCAACGTATTCAACAGTAAGTAACGGAGGTTTTTTGGCCTAACTACTGTACTGTACTGGTGGGAGGGCCTGTACGTACTTACAGAGACCTTTTATTAGGCCGCGCGTAGCTTACAGTACAGTAACGGAGCTCTGATAGGCTAGTTACTGTACTGTACTGGGGGGTACTAGCCGTTTACAGAAGAAATTACCCCTAAGACCCACACGAACAGCCCTGGAGATTCCTAATTAGGCACAACCTCCAGGTTGGCATGTGGGGCGAGTACCTACACTCAAAACTACTGTATACGGCTAGTAACCTGCCCCTTCTGTACTGTACTGTACTGGGGGGAGGACGTGTACGTACTAACGGAGACCCCCCCCCTAGGTACGGTCCGTACATACGGCCGGGTGCACTTACTATTGAGTACGTTGAACGCAGGTCCCACGGAGGAAACCTGATATTCAAGAGCGGTTGAAAACTTGAAATAGCTTTCTCACCAAACCCTGGATTTTCCAACCTTTGCTTTGCCGAGGAAAAGAAAATAGGTCCAGTCAAGTGAGGACAACGACTCGGCTCTTGCAATGGGACTCCTCAACAGAAGATCAAAGCTGTAGTGCTCCTGTAACTAGTGTTACAGTTTTTTCAGGGTACCGTACAACAATACTTGATGTCGTTTACTCCATAGAATTTGCGAGTTAGTGTTGCATGCATGTTGGCTCGTCATTGCGTAAACAGAAGCGTTATGACGAGGCTCTTCTGTTCCTTGAAACAGCATGCAAAACGGCGGGAGAGGCGTGGGGTGCAGACAGCAGAGAGACTCGAGAGGCTTTAAAGAGCTGTCCCGTTTGAAGGTGGGGATGTCAGCCAGGGAACCAGCAGTCGCC
Source organism: Westerdykella sp. P71 (assembly GCA_019022765.1). Classification (NCBI taxonomy): domain Eukaryota; kingdom Fungi; phylum Ascomycota; class Dothideomycetes; order Pleosporales; family Sporormiaceae; genus Westerdykella; species Westerdykella sp. P71. The sequence goes on from JAFHBW010000048.1 coordinate 54,697, forward strand.
CTCTCTACCGCCCAGATCGACAATTCCCTATCTGGAGCATTAGAAGGGGCCAGTGACGGGGACCTTGAGTTCCAGACTCCATGCATACCACAGTAGCTACAGACAGAGGCGTGCCACGCGAACATAAGCCTCTTCGTTGTTGTCAATGCGAAACATAGATACGTCTCGTCATATTATGCCCATTATATAGTGTTTTTGCTAGCGGCGAATGGATGTGTTGTGGACTTACACGAAGTAAAGCGTAGGAGTGAGAAATGCAGGGCTCCGTCTCAGACAAGTCATGCTGGAGTACACCTACCAACGTAATTTTCTGGAATAATTTCACATGCCGAGACTATTCTGAGATATAACAGCCCTTTAGACTAAACCGGGCCGTTGCACTGTTAAACTCTGCTCTACCGGAAGCCCCGGATGCATAGTACTTAAGTCCACTCGCTCCGAGAACTTACACCCCATAAGCCATATACACGTTCGAACCAGATCGTCCAACATTCGAAATCGAGCCAAGGTCGTTTGGCTAATGATCATGGAAAAACCGAAGAAAGATTGCGCATCGCTCCTATTTCATGGGTTCCGCTTGCAAAGCTATAGACTGTGGTTAACCCAGCGGTCGGGCGGTACCAAGCCCATGGAAAGCAAATTTCCCAATGTTGACGAATACGACGAATACCTTCGTTGGTGTGAGCAAAGGGACCACTATGTGGATTCTGCAGCTTGCTCTACAGCACTTGGTGTTTTGACGGAGGACAAATGGTGCACGGCAACGATATGCGGCCATGTTCTCCATCCAGCCCTAGTACCTGCAGGTGTCAAGACTTCCAATGGCGAGGAAGCGCACTCGGACCAACAAAGCCCCCAATCGACAGAGAGATGTCCGGTGTGCGTGACTCGAGCGCATCAGAACTACGTCGACGCTGTTGAGAAAGGATGGAACTACTACGGAGGCCCGTGGGACTTTCTCAAAATCGATATACCTTATGCCAACGAGTATTACGATTGCCTCAAAGCTCGGTACTACCAGGCCCGAGTCGAACTCCTTCGAATGCGGCAACAACTCGAACTGTGGCGGGAGGAAGAAAAAATGTGGGAGAAGGAGAACCCCGGTGTTGATATGAGACCTGCCCGTTGTCACAGCGCCGCCGTCGCAGTCCATCTTCTCGAGTCTGACGATCAAGGTGTCATCGATCCAACACCCAGTGCTTCCCACGACGGCGTTCGACCCCAAAAACCCAAGAAGTCCGTCTCGTTCGCTCCGGACACCCTTGACGGCAGCAAATAGGACACAGTTCCTCAGATGCACAAACCGGCAATCGTGCTGGGCTGGACGGATGCCCCTTAAAACTCGGAGCCCAAGCCTCCATTGACGGAAACCCCCTTCGTGTCGGTTCACGACAAGAATAACGAAGCAACCGTAAACAAACTGATACTTCGTTAGTCTATCTCTTGAGAGGACAAGCCTATGCTGACAGAATGAAGGGCGTAAATGTTCGGCGGGATATTGTATGGACCTATCATGCGAATCGGTGTTCTCTCTTCTTCTATGTTGAATTCATTCATTGATAGACTGTTGACTAATAATATGCAATCTGTCGGAAAGCTAGGGAGTGGTTACTCGACAGCATGCAGAGAAGGTGTAGCTTCTAAAAGCGCAGTAGTATGTAGAATGAATAATGATTTGATATTCAAAGGGAATGTACGTTATAGTGAATGGCAACAGGTGAGGGTATGCAAACAGTGCGCGACATAACCGAAAAAGACGAACTGCGTCATAAACGGACCGACCAGCTGGTCAAAGGCTGCATATGTTCACATAACCGCGCAGCAGGAGTTTTGCTTCTTCGCCTATATTGTAATAGTCAGTCGGCCGAGCCAGAAGCAAATAGGATACCACGAACCTGAGTATAGAACATTTTGCTCTGTGACGACAGGGTGTCGCTCTTCGCTACGAGAGAATCCAGTTTTTCGCCCCTTTCCAGCAAAGATTCGATACCCTTGTGCAGGATCGTCTTGGTTTCGTCCAACTCCTTTTGTATCTTGTACAGGGTATCCGCCTCGTTTGGATTCTGAAACTGGAGGATGTAATCTTTTAACTCGGGTAACTGAAGAGAGTTGGGCTGCGCGTTGGTGATGGCAGAGAGAGGATATCTGGGGGCAAGGTCCGTAACCATCTTCCTTGCTAAACCTTGTGCGAAGCGTCGGGGGTATTCTTCGTCGGTGATAACGACACCGCAAATGCCCAAGGTCGCATCGCAGGATGCGTGGAGTACATACTCTTTAAGACAGGTTAGCCAGCTATCAACACAGAAGGTCGAGCCCGGTTTCCGCATAGGTGTGGTAGCTTACCGTCTTGACTTGCGGAATGAGTAACTCCAGGTTCGGTTTTTTTTGCGATGAACTTGGCGAAGAAGGTCATCTGTGCTTTCCGTCAACTGGTCATGTTCGCACATACATGCGCGGGAAGTCGTAGCTGTGGCAGTGGGGTGCGCGGCTTCGCGGAGACGGGCGTGAAATACGTACAAACTGGGAGATATTCCCCCTTGTGAACACGTTATAACTATCGAGCTTCCGTTCGCTCACCAGCTCTACTGGCTCCTCGGCTTTGTTGTTCAAAACCTGGAAAGGCGTCAGCGGAATGAAAGTCCTGGGAGCAGGGAGGGAGACCATACCCCGATGTAGAGAACCTTCATGATTGCGCCCAGGAAGCCGGAAAAGGAACGAGAGGTTGAAGAAAGCGCAGGCGGTGTGTATCGTTAAGAAGACTGGTTTTCGAGGTTATGGAGTACCTGAGTGTCACTTCGCAGGCCAGGAACCGGCATGTGTCGTCGAGTCTCAGACCGACCGGCTGTGGCGCAGACGGAGGCGCGGGCGCTTAAGTAAGCTCGCCAAGAATGCGGGGAGGCACGGAGGAGAGTTCCGTCGATGGCTCAACGCCGAGCAGCAGGTTCGGAGACTGCATTTGACTTCGAGCACATCGACTCGCCAGCGGTACTCCCATCATACGTCCCGGATCACGGAGCCGTCCCGTTGCCATGCCTTCAGCTCTGCAGGATGCCCAGGCGGCTTGGGTGGAGCAGCTCGAGGCTATGCGAAAAGCCATTGCAGAGCTCAACCTGCCTTCCGAGACCGCGCATCCTACAGCGTACGGCCACGACCTCAATCTGGACAGCGATGACCTCTCCGGGATGAGCAGTAGCGATGAAATATGGGATATCGTCAGCGATGAACTTGACGAGGAGTACAGCAGCGACTACCTAGATGGCGAGCCTCAGCCACAGACCGAGTCTTTGTATGACCGGCGGTGGCTGGTACAGCAATGCATTGAGGTGACCTCTAGAGGTGCGGGCTTGGATGCCAATGCTCTGGAGGAGCAGCTCCTCTCTATTTTGGCGAGCGACAGCAACGACGAGGAGCTGCAAATGCTGTTAGCAGATATAGTAGGATATGGGGAGCTCGACTTGGTCGCGGAACTGATTGCCCATCGTGGTGAGATAGTGGCCGCGTCAAGTGCTGAAGGCGTGAATCAAGCGACGACCGAGCATCTCCAAACTAAGGCGGAAAGAGAGGAGGCACTTCGCCGGCAGGACTACGCCCACAAACATGCGACGCTGGCGCCCGCCCTCGATAGGAAGGGACCCCAATATCCCCACGTCTATCGAACACATGAAGCGGGTAACAAACTCTCCGCCTACGGCAAAAAGTATGCCCTACCGCAGAATCATCAGCATTATGACGACAACATTTATGAGGAATATACGATACCCGCCGCACCTGTGGGCACCATCGGCGTCGGTCGAAAATTGGTAGAAATAAAGGACATGGACGGTCTTTGCCAGCGAACATTCAAAGGATACAAATCCTTGAATCGCATGCAGAGCCTCGTCTACCCGGTTGCGTATTCTACCAGCGAGAATATGCTCATATGCGCCCCCACTGGTGCCGGAAAGACAGACGCAGCCATGCTCACAATACTGAACACGGTAGCAAAGTACACCATCCCAAATCCCATAGAGAACCCGGGGGCCACCGACTTCACCGTTCTCTCCGAAGATTTCAAGATCATTTATGTTGCTCCCATGAAAGCGCTTGCTGCGGAGGTGACCGAGAAGCTGGGCAAACGACTTGCATGGCTCGGTATCAAGGCCCGCGAACTGACAGGCGATATGCATCTGACCAAAAAAGAGATAATGGAAACCCAAATCATCGTGACCACACCTGAAAAGTGGGATGTTGTGACCAGGAAAAGTACCGGGGATACTGAGTTGGTGCAGAAAGTTCGCTTGTTGATCATAGACGAGGTGCACATGCTGCACGATGAGCGAGGCGCGGTCCTCGAGAGCTTGGTGGCAAGGACTCAGCGGCAGGTTGAGAGTACACAGTCGCTAATTCGGATCGTTGGACTATCCGCCACCCTTCCTAACTATGTCGATGTCGCCGACTTTCTCAGGGTAAACAAGATGGCCGGTCTCTTCTATTTCGACGCGTCTTTCCGCCCTGTGCCTCTCGAGCAGCATTTCATTGGTGTCAAAGGGAAGCCTGGTACGGTCAAATCGAGGGAGAATCTGGAGAACACTGCATTCGACAAGGTAGCAGATATGCTTAGACTTGGCCATCAGGTCATGGTGTTTGTTCATTCTCGGAAAGATACGGTAAAAACAGCCAGAACGCTATTTGAGAAGGCGATGGACAACCAGTGCGCAGAGCTCTTTGACCCCACCGGTCACCCACGCTATGATATGGCGGTGCGTGACATGAAGCAGTCCAGAGGAAGAGAACTGCGTGAGCTGCTGCCCAAAGGCATGGGGACGCATCATGCTGGTATGCCTCGATCTGATCGAAACCTTGTTGAGCGACTTTTCGCCGAAGGAGTGATCAAGGTTTTGTGCTGTACCGCAACATTAGCTTGGGGTGTCAATTTGCCCGCCGCTGCAGTCGTCATCAAGGGCACTCAGGTCTACAGTGCGCAAGAGGGAAAGTTCACCGATCTTGGTATCCTTGATGTACTGCAGATTTTCGGTCGTGCTGGTCGTCCGCAGTTTCAAGACACCGGTATTGGCTTTATCTGTACTACACATGATCGATTGGATCACTACCTGAGGGCCGTTACCGAGCAGCAACCCATCGAGTCGCGCTTCTCATCCAAGCTGGTCGACAATCTCAACGCAGAGATAGCGCTTGGTACTGTGACCACTGTTCAAGAGGCCGTTCAGTGGCTTGGCTATTCTTATTTGTTTGTTCGAATGCAGCGAAGCCCTATGAATTACGGGGTCGAGTGGGCGGAGATCAGCAATGACCCTCAGCTTGTGCAGCGGCGAAGAAAGCTCATCGTCGACGCAGCAAGAGTGCTCCAAAAGAGTCAAATGATTATTTTCAATGAAACAACGGAGGATCTCCGCTCCAAGGACGTTGGCCGCATTGCCAGTCAATTCTACGTCCAGCAAACAAGTATCGAGATCTTCAACTCTATGATGTCTCCCCATGCCTCAGATGCGGACGCTCTGGCCATGGTCAGCATGAGCGGCGAGTTCGATCAGATACAAGCGCGGGAGACGGAGCAGAAAGAGCTGACGGCACTCCAAGAGGAAGGATACGTTGTAGCGGACGTGAAGGGAGGTGTGGCAACACCCCATGGCAAGACCAATGTCCTGCTGCAGGCCCATATCTCTCGTGCGCGACTGGAGGATTTCACGCTCGTCTCTGACACCAACTACATCACGCAGAATGCTCAGCGTATTGCACGTGCACTCTTCATGGTTGCGCTCAATCGGCGCTGGGGCTATCAATGCCAAGTGCTGCTCAGCCTGTGCTTGTCCATTGAACGTCAAGTGTGGTCTTATGAGCATCCCTTACATCAGTTTGACCTTCCTCAACCAGTCCTGCGTCACTTGGACGAGAAGTACGCAGTCACTTCTATTCCAACCTTGCGCGATATGGAACCCGCCGAGATTGGCCAGCTTGTGCACAATCAAAAGATGGGCACGGTCATATCGAAACTTTTGGATAATTTTCCTACGTTGAGCATCGAATCTGAGATAGCACCCTTAAACCGCGATGTACTCCGCATTCGGCTCTGGCTCACCCCAGAATTCAAGTGGAATGATCGTCATCATGGGACTTCGGAGTCTTTCTGGATCTGGGTCGAGAATTCGGAGACATCGGAGATCTATCATTACGAGTTCTTCATCCTCTCCCGGAAGAAGCTTTACGATGACCATGAGCTCAACTTCACAATCCCATTATCGGACCCCTTGCCTTCCCAGATCTACGTCAGAGCTCTTTCCGATCGGTGGCTGGGCGCAGAGACGGTGCATCCCATTTCGTTTCAGCATCTGATCCGGCCGGACACTGAAAGTGTCTACACTGATCTTCTCAACCTCCAACCTTTACCTATCAAGGCTTTGAAAAACCCACTTTTGGAGGAGTTATACGGCCAGCGTTTCCAATACTTCAACCCTATGCAAACACAAATCTTCCACTGCCTCTATCACACGCCTGCAAACGTTCTACTTGGATCTCCCACTGGTAGCGGTAAGACAGTGGCTGCAGAACTTGCAATGTGGTGGGCATTCAGGGAGAAACCCGGATCCAAGGTCGTCTACATCGCTCCGATGAAGGCACTTGTTCGCGAGAGAGTACAGGACTGGGGAAAACGACTGGCCGGACCTATGGGCTTGAAGCTTGTCGAGTTGACTGGAGACAACACGCCGGACACGCGGACCATACGAGACGCTGATATCATCATCACCACCCCTGAAAAATGGGACGGCATAAGCCGCAGCTGGCAAACGCGTGGCTATGTCAGACAGGTTAGCCTGGTCATTATCGATGAAATTCACTTGCTTGGAGGTGACCGTGGTCCTATTCTCGAAATCATTGTATCCAGGATGAACTATATCGCTTCTCAAAGCAAGGGATCCGTTCGCCTATTGGGCATGTCAACCGCGTGCGCCAATGCTACCGATCTTGGGAACTGGTTGGGAGTGAAAGAAGGCCTGTTCAATTTCCGCCACTCTGTTAGACCGGTTCCATTGGAGATATACATCGACGGCTTCCCAGAGCAGCGTGGCTTTTGCGCTCTCATGCAATCGATGAATAGGCCCACCTTCCTGGCCATCAAAGCACATTCCCCAGAGAAGCCGGTCATTGTATTCGTTGCTTCACGCCGACAAACTCGCCTCACAGCACGCGACCTCATCAATTTCTGTGGTATGGAAGATAACCCGCGACGTTTCCTACATATGTCCGAGGATGATCTCGCGCTTAATCTGGCTCGCGTAAAGGATGATGCGTTGCGAGAGGCGCTCAGCTTCGGTATAGGCCTCCATCATGCAGGCCTCGTGGAGTCCGACCGCTCCTTATCCGAAGAACTGTTTGCAAATAACAAGATCCAGATTCTTGTAGCTACCAGTACTCTTGCTTGGGGCGTAAACCTTCCGGCTCATTTAGTAGTTGTGAAAGGCACTCAATTCTTCGACGCAAAAACAGAGGGATACAAGGACATGGACCTTACGGATGTCCTGCAGATGCTTGGTCGCGCTGGGCGCCCTCAATTCGACTCCTCCGGTATCGCACGCATTTTCACGCAGGATGCAAAGAAGGAATTCTATAAGCACTTTCTCCACACCGGTTTTCCTGTCGAGTCTTCGCTTCATCAGGTTTTGGACAATCACATTGGCGCTGAAGTCTCTGCTGGCACGATTGCGACGAAGCAGGATGCTCTTGACTACTTGACATGGACATTCTTCTTCAGGCGTCTTCACAAGAATCCATCCTTCTACGGCCTTGAAATCTCTGCCGAGGAGCACAATACCATTGCCGCCCAAACCATGGCAAACGACTACATGGTCCAGCTCGTTGAGACATCACTGAGGGAACTCGCCGAGTCGTCATGTATCGCGATAGAGGGCGACGAAATCGATTCCACCGCACTGGGCAAGATCATGAGTTATTATTACCTTTCGCATAAGACTATCCGGTATTTGGTCAAGCACGCCAAGCGACAAGCCTCTTTCTCCGATGTTCTAAGCTGGATATCCCATGCCACGGAATACGATGAGCTCCCAGTACGACATAACGAAGACCTGATCAACGCAGAGCTCTCCAACGCACTCCCCTTGAAAGCCGACTCCTTCGGTCTTCCTATGTGGGATCCCCATGTCAAATCTTTCCTGCTCCTCCAAGCGTACTTTTCGCGTATCGACTTGCCAATATCAGATTACGTAGGCGACTTGACAAGCGTTCTCGACCAGAGTATTCGTATCGTCCAGGCGTCCATCGATGTGTTGACGGAGCTGGGATATCTTTCAAGCGTCGAGACTTTGATCACTCTCTTGCAAGCTATTAAGTCGGCCCGATGGCCGACCGATGGACCCTTGTCCATCTTCCCCGGAGTGGACTTGGATCAGGAGAAGAAACGCCTGGAACACCCCAATGCTTACCCTACAACCCTGATAGAAGCTACAACTGCTCCCCATGCTGCGCTCGAAAAGGCGGCGAGATTTGCAGGAGTCCCTGGGTCAATGATGAAGCGGTTCCATGAACCTATTTCCCGATTGCCTATTCTCAAGGTGGAAATGGGAGGTGTGAACGCGGCGTCTATCCAGGTCAATCTCCATCGGACCAATCCGGCAAGGACCGGACCAGAGGGCGTGCGCATCTATGCTCCACGGTACCCGAAGCCGCAGTCAGAGGGCTACTTCTTGATCCTGAGCTATTCTGGCACGGACGAGCTCGTTGCACTCAAGCGGGTGAGTTGGAACACAGGTGCAGGTAGAGGTGCCTCGTCGCAGTCCAAGTCCAAACTGTTTGCTACCGCTAAGATGAGAATTCCCCCGGAAGTACAAGGCAAGAAAGTCGACGTCACGGTGCTGAGTGACGCATATATCGGGATGAAGTGGGCTATCAAAGGTGTAGATGTCCCAGAGGCACCTGTTGTGGATGATGGCAAGGACAAGCAAAAACCTTGATGGAATACGTTGGTATATACTGAGTGGGACTATATAAATGAATAAGTGAAACAACAGTACTCTACGCCCTTCTCAATGCCCAAATACGATGAAACCATCATCGGCATCATGGTCATCTTCTCCGTCAGTCAAGTTCTCATCCGCTCCGTCAGTCAAATTGTCATCCCCTCCATCAGATTCAACATCAGTGTTGTCACCGCTATCCAAATCCTCATCCCCTCCGGCGTCCATTTCATAGACCTCTTCCTCGCCCTTTGGGTCAAGCTCATTGCTCTCGCCCTCTTCATCATCTTGCGGCGTATCGATGTCCGCCTCGGTTTCCGGAAGCGCGTATGTTCCCGGCTCGTACCGTGGAGAGTTCCTCTTGAAGTATGCCTGTGGCCGGCCTGCGTCGAACTTCGTGCCGTCCGTGAATCTGACAGGTGCCCTCGCGCACTTAGCATGCGGGAGATCCACGGCGCTCAGACTGGACCAGTATCTGTCGACTGCCTCTGCGGCGCTCATGATATCCTCAAGCTGCTCCGTTGGATGATCATTCTGCCAGTGCCTCTCTTTTTGCGCGTCTTCTTCTAGACAATAGATCAAGTGGGTCACCTGGATTTTCCCGGTGACCCATGCTTCGCATATCCGACTATACTTCTTCGTCCAACCCTTATCTATTTGGGCGAGTTCCTTGAGTTCCTCGACGGCGTTTGCTAAGGCTTCCATGTACCTCAGGTGAATGTTGACAAGACAACAAGGACACCGATCTGCAAATATCCGCCCGGAACGTGGTGCAGCTGGGTGCAACACATGTCGGCATAAGCGGGCGAGTTGGCGTTGACACTGAGAATCGTCCTTAAGGTTCATATTTGACAGTCCGCTGGAGATGTGGCTCTCGAGTCCCGAAAATCGGGGAGACGTGTCGAGCAGATTTAGTTCCTTCATCCGCCGGTTATGTTGCCACTCCTGGAAGTCGTGGTACTGGATCGCTGAGGGAAGCGGCACAAGACTTGTATGATCGAACTGGTAATTTGCTCGAAGCCACCCACAATACCGCTGTAGTTCCTTGCCTGAGAATATGAGCGAAGCTTCGGGTCGCTCTACCTCGGCGCTTTCGCCGACGCCACCTCTCGTCGCATGCGGCATGTTGGAGGTAATAGTGGTGAGGGAGGGATGAGATATGTGGGAGCGTGACACGGTTCGTCACGGGTGCCGAACGGTCGGCAGCGTTGGAGGAGAAAGAAAGTCTAGGGAGCGAGAGTCGAGCGCGGCGCGGCGCGGCGCGGATCAGTATATTTGTGTATGTTATACTAACAACAAGTTGATGTTCGTAGAGTGTGATTGTAGAGTGTGTTCGTTGAGGAGTGCGGGTCGGCGGTGCGTGGCGGCGAATAGATAACTGGGCAGTCGGTGAAGGTTGGTGAGTGAAGGTGAGTGGCGGCGGAGCACAGGAACATTGCTCATGGAGGACCTCCTCGAGCAGATGAAAGCATTTTCGGCGTCACGTCGTCACATGGGTCAAGGGCGCCGATGCGCGTGCTAAACGTAGGTTCGACCGATCGGACAGGGTTCGAAGCTGGGAGAGAGTGATGAATGATTGAGAGGGTGAGATCGGACCGGTGCGTCACGCCCAACGTGGTGTACGTAATTTTCATAGGTGTTCGTCGCTTACCTAGGTAGATGCTGGAGACTTGTTTGGGGTCGACGGTGTTCCTGCCCTTTCACCGCCTCCACTTCGAATACGTCCAAAGCCAGGAATGACCGAGGGCTCTTGGTCACGCGGTTCCCCTTTTACCATGTGTACCTCTGCCCGTGGGAGACTCACTTCAGCCATCGAATCACATGCTGTCTTAGCCTCACCCAACTTCCAAACAATCGTAAGCTCTTTCTCGAAATAGTCACTAGATCGGTAAGTCTGTGACTTGTCATTCCCATCTGGCGGTGGTACCAGCCTTACCTGCGGTCTGTCGTTCCTCTTGCTTCGGTGTGAGTCGACCCCAAAGTCTCGATGCTCGATGTAAAGTCTCTTTCATTTCAAGAAACCGCACCTTGGCCCAAAGCGGAAGAAGCTACGAATCACGATCGAGGAGGGTTGGGAGGCTGTAGTGGGCAGTGGCGAGTGTAGCGTAAGATGCGCGCTAGCAAAATACCCAGGACTAGAGTGCTCGTGAGGTTGTTCATATAATGACAAACATGAATCCATACCGGCCCGTAACTCGTCGCGCACAGAATGCTGGTGTGCTTGCAGGCATCATAGGTGCACCATCATGATATCGCTACGTTTGCAGATGTAGTAAAATATGAGGAGAAATGTATGTGATATTGAGAGGAGGTATGGTTGACCATCATGAGGAATTGTGACTCAGTCAAAAACCTGGTGGATCTAAGCAGTATCAATACCAGGATTTCTAGGGCGATTTATAAGGATGTTTGATCGCCGTACGGACCTCATCAATTTCTAAGCAAGTGAGAACAGGTTTATTGGCTTGTACGCAATCACAAGTATTTGTTCAAGCGCTTCGTAGCGACCATCATTGCAGTCGTGTAAGTACTTTTTGGACCCCAAATTTACATATGGCGCTCACCACGTGGATATATTCACGAACAATCATTATATTGGTTCGAAAACTCCAGTGAGGTCCTTTGGAACCATGGACTTGTGTGTCCTCCCCTTGACACTCTGGACACTAGCAAAGGCTGAAGAATCCCCGAAACTATCAACGGAATCACAAGCCAGACGGGTCGTACCTGGGTAGCACACAGGTGACTATATTAGTGGCACAGGGTCGGCCCTTCCTCGCCCGCACAGCGTCATAAAGAACCAATCGTAATAAAATATAGATCGACTCCGGATATTTCGGCCCGTTTCTATGCCAAACCGCGCTGTGGATATGTCAAAATGCGGGTCATCACTCTCAGGCCACTCATGTGCATTTTGCCGACATCTCCACAGCGCCCACTTCAAAGGCTGTGGCAAGCCAAGATACCCCAAGCACCTGCCTCATGATATGTTATTTCAAGGAGAGACTGCGGACCTACTGGGCTGAGTGACATACAAATTATACGCAGTTAAACGTAGTACCCACGAGAGCTCACTTACGCGCTGATAGTAAACTCTAATTCCCTAGCAACAATTGCTGGACTAGCTGCTCTAAATTGAGGAAAGAGGAAAACGAAAACGATTAATGTGATGTGAAGGGAAGTATGAGCCTAGGAAGGGGAGTTCTTATTTGCCTTTTCGTGGTCCTTGGCAACTCCTCCCAATCGAGATCTACGCTGTGGAATGTTATCACCGAATCTAGCAACAGACAGTCGCTATTGTATTGGGAAACACCTAGTCTTATACCTGGTCCATCCCGATAATAAGGACAAGGACGGTAAAGAGGATGATCAATAGCCTTGCATGTCTTTTCTCGTCCTTGAGTTCCGTTTTGCACCTAAAGAACATCACAGGCGAGCGGCCGTGGTTACTAGCGCAAGCCAATCATTGCAGTAGGGTACACAACAGAGTAAAAGCCAAGCGACCCGATCTAGATCAAGCCCTCCTAGGCTGCAGATGAAGGCTCGTGTACTGCTACCCTGCCACCCCCACGCCTCAGCGCTCAGCCTCAGACTCAGCCTCAGCCTCAATGTCCATACTTCATGGGATGCATGTCCAGCTCGAACGCTAGAACCTTGACCCATCCCAACCTCACCGTCGGCCAGTCTAACATACTTCCTTTCAGTCGATATATTGCGCGTGACCGATCCTGCTACACATAAGTGCAGCATTCTCCTAACTGCGGCGACCTTCCCATGGCTGGTAGAAGGAAGGAGGTTACTTTTGGGATAAACGAGGCTGAGCCGGAATAGCACAGCTATGGTGGACGATACTTCGTCATCGTCGATGACGTCGACGTAATATATCTCATGTTCTTCATTGGATGTTCGAACGCTGACAGACGAAGTATGCTCCAAGAACCCGTGCAGATTTTCGAGGAGGCTTGCGCGGATTTCCGCTCGTCTCTGTCCCCGGAAGATAACGCCTTGTTAAAGAAATTCGACAATGCAAAATCGATGATTGACGAAATTGAAAGATATGCTCAATCACACTTGAAAGGGGCTCATTGCAGTCGATTGACCAAATGCTGCCGTAAGATCCACGGCCTATCCGAGAAGCTCTCACAGTACTTTGAGATAATCAACATCTTCGTCCAATCCAATCCAGAGTTCTCCGCCATAGTATGGGGATCCTTGCGACTCATTTTCCTGGTGAGAGGTACCAACATTTCACGCCGACCGCGCTAACTGTGGGACTTGTATACTAGATTGGATCTAATCACATACTATTTCTGGAAAAGCTTTGCGACATGCTTGAAAATATGGGCATGCTTTTACCCGCATACGAGGAGTATACCCGGAGGATACGAACTAGAGCTCTAAATCAGAACAAAGTTGTCTCCAATCGGTTGTTGAAAGCTCTAGGATATATCTACACTGACTTGTTGCAATTCTGCTTTGATGCGTACAAGTTGTTATCAAAGAGAACATCACGTAACCTATTATCTGCCATGTTCGCCGCAGGGCACCATAACTAACATATTTTCAGGACTTCTGCGTTTGAAAAGCCCTTTCGCGACCTCTCTTGGTTGGAAGCCTTTCGACACACGATATGACGATTTGTTAAGAAGGTGGAATAAACACAAGGAGCTTTTCGAGCTAGAGATGCATGTCTCATCTCAGATCGAGCAAATAGAGTCTGCTTCTAAACTCGAAGAAATGCTTCACAAAATCGAAGGCAACTGGGGCTCCAGCAATGATTATACGGATGAGAAGGCGTCCAAGACAATTGGTATTTCTAGTTCCGGGAAATAGATGTAGGCGCAGCTAACGCTGTTGAAGAGAAAATTTTGCGCCAACTTCTTGAATGGATCAACCCACCAAATTGGTCTAATTTATTCGATGTTACGCAAAGTCGACGCTCACCGCATACTGCTGATTGGTTTCTGGAGCATGAGACATTGAAGGAGTGGATTTTACAACACGAGAACGAAGATTACGGTGGTCTCAATATGTTATCCATTCAAGGTATGTCTAAATTGTATTGGTTCTTTCAGCCTTATTGATATGATATTAGCAAAACCAGGATACGGGAAGACCACACTTTGCACTGCGGTGATTGAGAAGCTTCGTCGCGAACGGAAGAACATGTTGCAACCTCAATCAGGGTCCCCAGAGGAGAGCCTCGCCTTTTTCTACTTCGACAGGCAAAATCCGGACAGTACGCTTACTAATAAGGCTTCGCGAGCACTCCTCGCCCAGTTGTTGCATGCTCTTCGGAGGGACAAGGACGCCATTGACATTCTCAGCATTATCTGGGATCAGGATAAATCGGGCCAGCTGTTCGCAGGGAACGCCGAAGTTGCCGCTGCTCTCCATCTCCTCATAGGCCGATGTGCTCGTGTCTTTCTGCTGCTTGACGGCGTTGATGAATGTGCGGATCAAGAAGATCTCTTCGATTTCCTTGAAGAAGAAATCAGCTGTACAAACAGGATATCTCTCGCACTCTTCAGCCGACCTACCATTAAGGTACCTGAAAAGCTGAAACCGCACTGCAAAGAGTTCTTATTAGGAACACTTCAGAATTTCGACGATATAAAAGAGTTCATCCGCCCACGTATCAAACGCCTCTATCAGGATACAACACTGGAATCGTCTCATGATATGGACAATGTGGTACAGCAAATCTGTGAACGCTCCAACGGCATGTTTCTATGGGCAAGGCTCTTCACATCATACCTCGAATCTCCCATGCTGTCACCTCGGCTCAGACGGGAAGCCATTGAAAACATGAATAGATTGGAGGGTCTCGATTCTCTTTACCAAGAAATACTCGATTCCCTAGAAAAACAGTTCTTCGGAGATGTGAAGGACAACATATTCAAAACCTTCCAACTAGTGGCATTCGCGTACCGGCCTTTAACTGTATCAGAATTGCAACATGCTTTGGCTATTCCTTCTGATCGTGGAATCCAAGATGAGGACATCATACCAACCCTTCCGGCCGATATCAGTCGTATGTCTGGGGCTTTGATGGAAATTGCTCTGGATAACACTGTGAGATTCATACATTTATCGGTCCAGGAGTACATCTTCGACCAAAATAGCCGAAGCGGGCCAAAAAGGCCCCTAATGTCCACCAGGTCTGAGGAAAGAATGTCTCCACATCAAGCCTTGTCGTCTTGTTGCCTCTCATATCTGTACCATAGTGTGGATCATAAACCCTTGGGAGGGGCCGCTCAAGTGACCGCTGACAAGGAAGTCCAGCTGAAACGCTATCCTTTCTTAGCTTACGCGACGCAATATTGGACGGCACATCTCCTCGATCTGGTAGGAGAGCTTGATATCAGTTCGGCAAACAGCGGCCACGCCTTCAATCGGTTCATCTTCGACCTCGCATGCAGCCATTTATCAACTCCAGAAGCTGTTACAGTTTGGGTTGAAGCTTGCTATATGTTTGGTTTTGTACCAAGAATAGGGGCACGTCCTGAACATGAGCTACTGCTTAGGGAGTCTCGAAAGCTCGACAATTGTCTCTGCGAAACAGCCCTTCGTTGCCTTCGGCGACTGTCACGTGATGTTGAAGACTTAAACCGATCATGGGCGAATGTGTTGGCAAAGTCTCCGAACGAAATTTGGGAGCCAAGTGTCAGTGCTTTTACGAAGTCGCCATTCTGGGTATCTGTGCCCGGCAGCACTATATCTCGATTCCGCTTGGACACTGAGCCTAGCACTAAATTCGTTTGTCTAAAGTCTCAAGTCTCGAGTGACGGCCGGCTCCTAGGAATCCTTCGGCTACATATAACTCAGCTGAAAAAAGACGGCCTAAGCGTTGGCTATGAGGTTTGGCGCATAGCGGATAAGAAACTTCACCTCCACCGAATGATCGCATCCGTGGATTGGGACATTACTTCCAGCCCCGCGTCAAAGTCAAAACCTCATATGCTCGATTCAGCGCCGTCTTTCAAATTCCCATCAGCGATCTCGGCGGATCTTTCCACGATAGCCATACCGGGCATCGTAGCAAGACTAGATGATCACTGTCTTGAGGACGACTACATAGATGTTGCACATGGCATACTTCACATCCAACGTGTCTCCTTCCTTCCGCCAACACGGTCTGACGAGCATGTTTCCTCGAATCCATTTTCTCGAGAGAATTTTGATCCCTCCTACGCCATCCAAATCTCCAAGCGCGGAGATTACGTGTTCACGATTCACAGATCGCTGGGTCTGGTCGAAATTTCGGCAAGGACATCTGTGTCACTCTATCTGGTCAGAGTGTATCAAAGTACTTTTTCCGAAGGAGTAAAAATGCCGAATTACCAATGTATCAATTCAATGGCCTTCAAGACAGGGGAAGAGTGGCTGGAAATACATCCTTACTTGCCGATCGTGAGTTTCAGCCACGGCGGCACAGTTATAGTGCGTGAAAGCAACCGCCGGATGACCACACCGGAAGCTCTAGCCGGTGTTGCGATATGGGACTTTAGCAGAGGTAAGCTATTGTGAACGAACGCCAGGAAGTAAACTCATTCATTAGTAGGTGACACGACCACCGTCCTCCCATGGTCTAATGATTTTTCACCAATACGAGCACGATTCTCTACATGTGGACGCTATCTCGATGGTATCTTTCTAGGGTATATCCCCTTCCTTCAAAGATACGGAGATTTTGAGCATCCCGGTGCAACTGAACGGAAAACCAAGAAAAGGTCTTCGGCCAACCGGCTAACGTCTGAGCAGAAGCCGTCAGGTGCTGCGCTCTACAACCCACTGGAAACCCGACCAGAACAATTGGAAGTGTTGTCCACTGGCACATTGAGCATGATCACGGATGAAACTGCGACACTAACAACCTATGCTATGGAGCAAGCAAACCAAGGCGCTGTTATTCTCCACGCTCTACGCGAAGATGGTCTACTGGCGACCGCGGCAATTACGCAGCTTCCATCTTGGGCTGCCAGTGCTCCGGCTACGTTGCTGCGGGCTGACCACGGGGAAGTGGGAGTTCTACGGCTTGTACTTAACCAGCCCGGGGAAAATTTTCACGAGTATGTCCTCCAAGAAGATCCGGGATCGCACTCTGTGGAGCTTCCTGTCCTTCTGGAACGGAAATCCGATACGATACCGATATTCCACGGTTCTGGCGAGTACATAGCCGGGCGCGGAATCCAATTCACAGGAGTCCTCCAGAAACGCTTAGCGGAAGAACAAAATGACGGCAATAACAAGAGGACAAGGCAGGAATGAATTTCGCAGAACTGGGTATTTAGGGGCAACTTGATGCTGCAATTGGAACATAGGCATTTCCTTCCCACGACCGATTTGGCCGCTCGTCGCTCCATGTCCAAATTCGACAATTCAAAGCATGCATATGTCCTATCAATTTCGGACATGGAAAACTGGATATTCGGAGCCCTTCATGGTCAGTCGTTCCGATCAGATCCTTATTTACCCGCTCAGCTGCCAGCACACTTGATTGACTCTGGATCTCGGGTGTCCCAGCTTACGCCGCAACATTCACGGAGCTGTGCCTCACGGAGTTCCCGAGGAGCTGACCCAAAATGGGGATTGATGCATTATTATGTTTGTTCTAGACGGGGCAAGGTTGGTTGCGCCTATTTTATGGGGCAACATAGGCCCAGTTCTAGAGTGACGGACTAACTATAGCGAGCGACGCTAGCGACTAACATCCATGTGGCGTGCGGCTCTCAGCTCCGCCATTTCTCTTTCCCCATGCATTTTCCCATACCGAACAGCCTCGCGAAAACGCCACTTGGATTGTGTGGCGTCCTCTATTGATTTCGAGTCGCTACACCTGGGCCACATTGGCGCGTAGAGGGCTCCCTTTTGTCAGTAGGAAATGGACGCGTTACTCCAATTGCAATGGCGTTGTTATTACTCGTACGTTAGGCTCGAGCGATAAAGATTGAACGCCGGTTCATAAGCAGCGTGGTCCCGTGTCGCATTCCGGCCTCTGTTGGCATACTCGGGAGGATTCTCCCCAACTTATACGCTCGTTTGATACTATACTTCATTACAGTCTCAACATGAAGACCAGCGATCTGTGCCTTTTTCTGGCTTCAGCCAATGTCGCCCTTGGTGCTATATCTCGAGACGGCTCTTGCGGTGGGAAGGGCGGCAACACATGCCTGAACTCTCGTAAGCAACTAATGCGTCTTGCATGGTTAATGTTGTACAACTGGCTGACCGATGGAAAATAAGAGTTCGGCGATTGCTGTTCCCAATACGGATACTGGTAGGCAAAGGAGCTCCGGAAGGATGGGCCTAGACGTCTGACTTGGTCCACAGTGGGAAGACAGCAGCTTACTGCGGTAATGGCTGTCAGGGGAAGTGGGGTACCTGCAGTAATACACCTTATTTAAAGGTCTCCGAAGATGGGAAATGTGGGAACGGCGTGACTTGTTTGGGGTAAGTGTAAGCTTGCAGTTACGGAGAATATCGACTAACGATCACCTAACCAGTTCAACATTTGGCGATTGCTGCAGGTAATTTCATATTGAGTTCAAAAGTGCATATAAACTTTGCTAAAAAGGCACCAGCCAACACGGATGGTGTGGGCGCACCAGCGCATACTGCGGTTCAGGATGCAATCCGCAAGCGGGAACTTGTTCTCCATCCCGGCCTTCTTCGACCACTTCTCACCCTCATAGCTCCTTTGCCACGTCTACGTCGTCTTCGACTTCTCCTCCGTCAGCTTCTGTAGTGTCCACAAATGCTCGATGCGGATACGCCTACAACGCTTCTCCTGGGGGTATGACATGCGCCGGCTCAAAATGGGGTAACTGTTGTTCTCAATATGTACGAAGCCTCGACCATGCCACCATATAACCATGTCTGACTTTTACACAGAGCTACTGCGGCTCCACCGACGCGTACTGCGGCAAGGGTAGGGACAACTTCTATGAGAAACATGCGGTTAGGCTAACTTCTCTTCTCAGGCTGTCAAGGTAAATTCGGAAAGTGCAACGGACAACCGTCAAGTTCAAAAACAGCTTCCATGACGTCGTCCTCAGCCAGTTCTACATCCTCAGCCAGCTCTTCATCCTCAGCCAGCTCTTCATCCTCAGCCAGGTCTTCCAGCTCTTCCAGCGCCGAGCCATCGTCAACATCGACCTCCACCAGCATATCTTCCACAGCGATCCCATCCTCCACGACCTCTGCCCTCGCTAACCCATCATGTACCTCCAATTTTGTCGTAGACGGAGGCTTTGAAGCGGGCGCAACTTCGCCGTGGCTATCAACTGTTCAGCCAAATCCATCGTGGGCCACAGCAGGCATTGCCAATCAACTCCCAGGTATACCTGGCCCCGATTCTGGCGCCTCGTTTTTTAGTGTGTATGCTACCTGGAGCGCAGACGTGGAGGTCCATCAGAAGCTCCAAGGACTAAAAGCCGGCACTGTGGTATCTTGCTCCGGGAGATTATCAGTTGCAGGTATTGTGCCTACTAGCATGATAGATCAGCCGGAAGTCAGTGTGCAATTTTTTGTCGACGGGCAAAGCTGTGGAAATGCGTACTCAGAGAATAATCATGGTTGGGTGGCCATTCCGTCCACAGGAGCTGTGACGATTCTCCATGACAATCCGGACGTCACCATCAGAATCAGTCCTTACACGGCTAACGGGGATCTCCAAATTGGCCTGGACAACATCGCCGTCGTCGGGGTTCAACCATGCCAGAGTAGCTCCCCGAGCGGTCCTCCGGCTTCGACGACTCTAACAACTTCCTCTGTCGAACCGACCTCCTCCACCCTGAACGACCCTGCAACTTCGACCACTCTAACAACTTCCTCTGCCGAACCGACCTCTTCCTCCACCTCTACCGAAGCCCCATTGCCGACGAGTTCTGGCCCTGCCTCTCCCACTTGCGCCACCCCACTGGTGGAAAACTCGGGCTTCGACTACCAACAAATTGCTCCCTGGTCCTCGAACATGGTAAACGGCGCCGCGACGTTGAATGTCCCTAGGGACCAAACGAACTCTATACCACAGGACTCAGGACGGTTCCTCGATATCACCACCACTGACAGCCCAATCGTCACACTCACACAGAGCCTCACCGGTCTAGCGGGCCGGACAGTCTCCTGCACCGCAAGATACAACTTCCCAGGGAATCTTGCACGTGGCACATCACAAACATTCGTCCAAGTGACAATGTCTGTTGATGGCCAGTTCTGCGCAACAGCCCAGTCTTCCCGTACGGATGGATGGCAAACACTCCAAGGCCCAAACTCCATACGTATCAACGGCGATAGCTCAGATATCCAAATCTCCATGTATTTCCACAACCCCGATGGCGCCCAACTGGAGGGCGCCTTGGACAGGGTTGCGATCGTGGCACCGGAGGAGAGTACACTTCCGGTCTGCTTTCGCCAGCAATTGTAGGCGCGAGCCTGCCCTGCAGGTACGTCCTGAGCTCGGACACCTCGCTGCCTTATGATGACAGGCTGATACGGGCGAGGCTCTTTATAAATGCATTTATAATAGATATGTACGTAATTAATACATTTGTGAATATTCCAAACCCTCTCGAAGTTTCTTGAGAAGTTTTGTTGGGTTCTTAGGGGGTTCCATGCTATCCGATATAAGGAGTGTAATGTTGAAGGAATAGCTATTTCCACCCGTTTTACCCCGTTTTCATATCTCGAGCATAAGGGCGACCATATTGGTGTCGCGCGGAACTAGACGGCCGGTCTGCAGTATACCATCTATCTACTCGCTCACCTCCCTCCAGCTCTCGCCGGCCAACAACCGATTGCTCTCCACGCTTCCTTCATCTGCCAGCTTCTTTGCCGTATCCTCGCCTACAACAGGCAGTCTAACCTCGAATCTCTTGCCAGCTTGGGCCTCCTGGCCGCCGATCGGATAGGGAAAGTTGGCCCACTCAGGCAGTAGTCCCAACTGCTTTAAGACAGTCGCTTGGTCCCACGAGATGTGCTCATGGCACAGCCTATCGCCCCTGATAGCCACAACGCTAGTCATCGGCACTCGTAGCTTGCGGCCTGTTGGCGGTACGCCTGGTAACAACCAGTCCACGATGCGATCATGTGTCATGTTGCACACGAACTCGTCAATGACCCTATCGACGCCCACGGTCCGACTTACGAGCTCCAAATCGGTGTCTAGCGGATTCGCGAAGATGAAATGGTGGGTGTAAAAGTTTGTGAGGGCCACTTTTCCGATGCCGCCAGTCAAGACGGGAATGTGGTTCACATAGGGCTCCGCAACCATGGTGGCCATTGTGCGCTCGACGGAGCGTTCATCGAACTCGTACTGACAGTGCTCTTCCCAGATTTCTTCGAGATTGAAGTACGGACCCTGTTGTATCGGTTTGAGGAAACTGAGGGTGCGGGTGTGGGAAAGGGTGGCGGAGGACGAGGAGTATCCGTCGGAAGACGGAAGCATCCAGTGGGTGTTCACCTGGGCGGATGTGTAGCAGTAAGGCTTCCGGATCGCCTTTGAGGGCGCTGCAAGGGAAGATACTATCTCTGGGAATGCCTGGTCTGGATGCGCATCTGGTGCAGCGCGCCTTTCTCCGGCAAGGGGAATGTGGACAAGTTGAGGTATAGCCTTACCACTGGTTTCCAGGTTCTGTCCGTTATATGAGACGATAGCGGCGATGGAGGGATGTTCGTAGATGGCTTGTCTGAAGCTGAGGGGAACGTGGATCAGATACGCTGTTGCATGTGTCAGATTCCGAGCTACCGATATAGGAGTTGTGAAGCGTGAGAGCAATCGCCGCCGCCTTGGTCAACGATCCACGGGTTCATCTCCAATGTATTTTGACTTTGGAGGAAGAAAACGGTAGTAAAATCACGAGCCTTGGAAGGAATGTACCGAACTGCGAATCCGATGAAGCACGAGTGTGCCCGATGGTGACAGACAGATATATACCTGATCCAGAACTGGAGAATGGCAAAAAGGCAATTTGGCAGCCACAAAGTAAATCACATGTGCAAGGCAACCTACATATCAACCCGTAACCTGCTTCTCGATCGCATTCGTGCAAGTTACTCAAAGCGCAGGCCGCGCTCTCCAGTAAAGCAAACCCGTCATCATTCTCCTCGGGGTTCTTGGACACCGTGAGCTGCGCTACTGCGTAGCCTTCTTCTGCCCATTTCATCAACGGTGGCGGGTCAAGATGCCTCTCACTCTTCCTTAGTGGTGCATCTCGTTCGACAACGAGAATCAAGCCGGGACCGAAGCCACGTCGAGAAAGAGGACGTTGAAGGGTAAGATGTGGGGTTACCTCAATAGGCGGCCGGGAATCAACGGGTTTTGGATGGTTTTTCTCCTGTGAAGACATTTTGTGAGTGTCGGAACCACCGCCAGTAGAGGAAAAACGAAAGGATGATGGACTGACCAGAATGAGTGACGTTTTGGGAGAGGGGCGTGCATGTGAGGGACAGAAGGGGCTCGAGTCACGTGTTCGCTTCACAAGCTCGTCCCTTACTCGGGTGCCTTCCAAGCTTTCAAGCTTCGGCAAGAAGTTCCAACTTCAAACCTCCAACCTTTCAAATAGACTCCAATTCGTGACCTCTCCAATATATCAACATGTCTGATGAGTCCACTCCCCTGCTTTGACACATTGTCCATTCACACGCGCACCCTGACGGCGAATCCGGCCGGACCGGTTTCCACCGTATCATAGCTACGACCAGAGCATGAATGCAAATACTTCTCAATATCGAGAGCTGTCACAGCGAAGAACGAGGGCATTATCAACTATATTATAGCTATCCTGTATACAGGTCATTCACATATCACCCGCTAAGTAAATTGAGTAAAGAATTTCCACGTCTCTCCTGGGCTGAAAGAGTTCGTCCCGCTATCGCCTGACCTGCCATCCTGAGGTGCAGCAATATGCCCGCCGTCGAAAGCAATCCAGGTCACTGGATAACCGGTCTTGCAGCCTTGATACTCAGTTTTGATATGCTTGAGGCTTCCCTTTGCCGGTTCAGGCGCATTCTGTGGAGTGCAGCCATTGATTTTGACGAATAGGTCTCTTCCAGCACGACCACCCTCAATCCGGTCGCCGACGCCAAACACCATCATATAAGCAATGGGATCCTTACACGTGGTACTCAATCCGGATGGACTGCCGCCAGAATAAACGGCAACAGCTCGAAATACCGACGCGCGAACACAGGCGAGTTGATGCGACATCCAGCCACCTTCTCACAATTAGTACATGCTATGTATCGGACTTCAGAGTTGCAAATATTACCGTAGCTGAATCCTGCGGCGAAGCGCAGCTTCTCATTCACACAGAGGTCGGACTCGATCGTCTTGATCATCTGATCGACGAACGTAACATCGTCCCCGTTTGTGTTCCCCCAGCCGTTGTCCAAACCCTGAGGCGCAACGAAAATCGTGGACTCGTTTGCAAGTCGGCGGAGACCGTAGTAGTCCCATACACCGCGTTGCACTGTTTGGCCTGTAGCTACGTCGTTCATGGTTCCTCCGTACCAGTGGAAGCCAAAGACGAGTCTGTAAGGCTTGGACTTGTCGTAATTATCCGGAATTCGGAGGATGTATTGGCGTTGCTTTCCGGCTACCGTCATGGTCTTTGTGCCACTCGTAAGGGTGGGAGTCTTTCCGCAACCAGCAGAGTTCGCAACGACATTGTCGATTAGAGAAAGCAGGAGCAGGACTGCTGCTGCAGAAAAAAGGCGGGCCAACATCTTGGTTGGAATTCCAAGCAAACCAGTGCGACGCGGGATTTCGATGTGACTGGGCCCTTGAAAGGAGTCCTTCTGGCTTCAACAAAATGCTCGTCCGTGATATTTATAAATGGTCGAGCAACTTAGCCGTCGGGGTATCCTGATCTTCCTGAGATAGATTAAAGTCTTCACTCTCGTCATACCTGTATTCGCTTAATTCAGTCTTGCCGCAATATCGGCGGTGCTCCTGCTGCTCTTCACTCCACCACTCAGGCCTGTTTATCAAGGAATAGAGTCCAGTTTGATAGACGTGAGACAATACTGGCCAACGTTTTTCTCCACGCGTGCATACCTATGGGATCGCTCGCCTTCCTGAATCTAAGGTGAACATGTCACCCGTTGATCTACGATCCTTGAAAACCACAAGGGCCTGTATGAGTGCGCTCATGAATGTGGCGAACGAACCCCTTGTACGGGCTACTTCAGATGCTGTTGCGGTTCGGAAAATATAGTTCTTCATTCAATCCACTTCAGGTCTGTACAATACAATTTCCCCGTTCCCCGCAGTCTCCTAAGCGAGACTAGGTTTCTAGTAGTCGATCCCTGAAGGTTTCAAGAACATGTTTCGGAATATACAGACAGGGCCATTCTGTGTTATACCGGATTGTTCTGCATCATGAGATGAGATTTTGAGCATTTTCATGGTTTCATGTCGTACGACTCAATTAACCCAGGGCCTACAACCCGTTTTTGAAGATAGATGGGAAGAAGCTGCACAGAATCTCCGCTTTCTTGTCGCTCCAGCCAAGCATGCACGGCATGCACTTGCACATCCCATGCCGACGTCCATAGCCGGTGCCGGGTCGATCTCATCGACTACCAAGCCCGATGCTCGATGATTGCCGCAAAATATGCTCAGTGTTTTATTGTCCTCTCAAGATTGCTTGGTGTTCGGCGGGGTAACCATGATTCTTCACCTGTCGAATCAGGAAACGCCATGTAAATCGCGAATGGTGCAAATTCCCTATGGAAGGGATTATTAGCCGCGTTGTATTTATTACAACAAGAGAGAAGAGCAATTCAGAAAAATCAGCACCGTCACAGTATACTATCGTTTGGAAGAAATAGCCTTCGTACAGTCACACAATGTGAGAAATATGAGACAATCTCCTTTAACTCGACAACGTGGATGGACGATCCTCACTCCGGCATGAGCGAAACCGACGCGATAGCGACTGACGTCATTGAGTGACAGGACTCCGCCTGACCCTTACATACCACAGTAAACGAAAAGTAGAGTCATAGCCTTATGACCCATGGGGGGGGTTTAGAGGGATATCCAACGGGCACCTTGGAGATCCACTTGATGCACCTGGGGACGTGATCCAAAACCCTGTTGGGTTCCGCGTATACAGTAGACCGAGGGATGCTCAAAGGAACTCACATCGTGTGCGCTGCGGTTCATGTGCACGTCAGTCGAGTTCCAGTAACCAGCATCGACACGTAACGGCGCGCAGGAAACACAAGATGAGGAACTAGCCATATCCGCTGGAAGTATACGCGTGGTGTTATACAAGCCGAAGGTACCTGCATGCGGATGATAACAATAGTGCCGCGGCCGCCGCTGCTCATACCGATTCCCGGTGCCACCTTGGTTTAGTTCTCCTCTCTATTGTCCTTGTGACGTTGCCCTGGCACTGTAGGCGGAATCCGAGGAGTACGGAGTTTCTTGGGATGGGGATCTTGCGGGTCACGAGGTTGTCCTGAGTCTCTCCAGGGTTGAAGTCCGATTTGAAGGGCTCAGGTTCAGGATGCGGATCTGCCTGGGTGGAGTGGGGTGGGTCCGGCCGGCTGCGTAGGGTGGAATGGGCCTGGCTACGTGGGATGAGTTGCATCCGTCTCTGTTGGATGAGCAGGATCTGCAGATGGGCTCACCCGTGTGGGGGTTGTTCAACCTGAGGTGCAGCGCGAGGTCAGCTCCTGGCAACATAATGCGATGCATCCAGCAAGACGCCTAGAGACTGTCAGAGCCAGCTTGGTAAAGATATTCACAGGAGCCCCAGTTTGGGTCTATTTTCAGCCAAAGCTGAAGGATACCAAATTGGTATACGAGCCTGGAACATGGTGGGAAATTGTACTGCGGTGCGTCCTTGAGTAGGAGCCAGTGCGAGATTGTTGATTTTGGAACGCCGTAGAGGCCATCAACATTGTGTTCATGAGGTTAACAAATCACCAGTGAAGTCTACCAGAGGACAGCCGTCCTTGCCCTGGACATGAAGACGACAACCTGCTTATGTAAGCCGGTAGTATGAAGTGTGAGCGTTCGGATCTGTTGGGGTTGATGTCGTACGCTTCTGCGGTGCAATTCTGTCAGATATGCTCATTGGAAAAATATCTAGAGAACCGAAGAGAATGTGCAAAGTCAATCTCGACGATTGGAATGCTCCGACGTCGAGGTCCTTCGTTATCTGTGGACATGTCAATCATACATAGCCATATATCAGACGATAGCCAGCGTCGAGTAGATGAGGCAATTTCGGGTGACCGCTCTTCATGGTGCGGCTCTGCAGCGTGGACGTCCGCGGCATCGACCGTTGGAGCAAAAGCTTGTTTCGACGGCCAATAATGTCTCGAGGCCGGAATAATTGCAACGTGCTTTTCTCTCATGATCGGAAGCATGGAGCATATCCGTGGCCGGGAGAGACACGTTTATTTGTTGATGGTAGGACCTGCTTTGACTGCTTTGGGGGAGTCCCTGGGCGTCGTCGGACCGCGCAGCCGAAAGGTAGCAGCGATTGCGCCGCACCAGCACCCATCAGCACCGCTCCCTCCCAACAGCACTATACACCACTATACTACATCTATACTACCTCTGCTTCCCTGGGATCGCGCGCGTCCTTTTCATTCCGGATCCGCTCGCCTACCGCCCGAGCGACCGACCGCACGACCGTCAAGAGAGCACCATGGCCCAAATATCTACCTGGCCGCCCTCTGCGGTCGTCTTTGCGACCATTGATCGTCTTCTCGCTGTTCTCGTCTCTCGTGCGTTTCCCTGAGGCGACCGGAGGATAATTGGGTGTTGTACAATCTTCTCCTCTTTGCGGCACGCCACCTCGTCGTTGCACCGTACCAGCTGTTGTTTCACGCACACGTCATACCGAGATGGGCGGGCTATCGAAGCTGTGGGTCTCCTTCCGCACTGCCTGGACAGGCGGTGGCAGCCCAGGCAAACTGCGCGAGAACGCCTTCAGCAATAACAGCGAGAAGAAAAACCACGCTAACGGAGCTGCCAATCCCCAGAAGACGTCGATTCCTCAGTCGGAAATGGGCGCCATCAAAAAGTTCGAAATCACAGAGGTACGTCATCTTTGGCGGAGGGTTGCTCGCACCCCCCATTGCAACCGCGAACCGATACTGACAGAATCCCCAAAAGCCATGGATCCGGTACAATTGCTCCCTCGGCGAGGGTCCCTTCTGGGAGGATCGCACGAACACGCTCCGCTTCATCGACATTGAGCGCCAGGAGCTCCACTCGGTCGATCTCGCCGTAGGACCGTCCAGCCACAAGGTTGTGAAGAAGATGGACATATCCATGGGCTGCACCGCCGATATTGAGGGCAACGAAAAGGAGTTTATCTTCGGCGGCAAGTACGGCTACGGCATCTGCAACCGGGAGACGGGAGAGTACCGGTGGATTAAGAAGGTCTGGAGCGAAGAAGAAGTCAAGGACGGCAAGCCGGAGCGCATGCGAGGGAACGATGGAGCCGTCGACTCGCAGGGTCGATTCTGGGTTGGCTTCATGGATGACCCACTGGTAGCAGAAGTGGTTGACGAGGGTATGCTTCCTTGAACGCGTGTTGCAGAGCCCCTGCGAAAGTCTTCCATCGCTGACAACATGGATAGGCGCCGTTTTCCGCCTCGATCCCGACCTCTCCCTCCACCGCCCCCTATCCAACATCACCATCCCGAACGGCACCACCTGGAACAAGCAAGACAACATCATGTTTTTCGCCGACAGCCCCTCTCGCACCATCTCGCAATTCGATTTCGACCCGGCCACCGGCACCCTCAGCAACCGCCGCACCTTCTTCACCATGCCCGAGAAGACGTACGGAGAAGGCGCTGTGCCAGACGGCCACTGCATCGACGAGGAGGGTTATATGTGGACGGCTGTGCACGGCGGAGGCGTCGTGCTCCGGATCTCCCCGCAAGGCGAGATTGTCGCTGAGATCAAGGTCCCCACCCAGCAGCCCACCTGCCCCTGCTTCGTGGGCGAGGACCTGATCATCACCAGCGCGGGAGGTACCAGTGGTCCGGACGGAAAGGGCGTGGATGAGTTTGCCGGCAGCGTGTTTAGGATCAATGTCGGCGTGAGAGGCTTGAAGAGGTTTCGGTTCAAGGGCGGCGAGGCCATTGAGGGAGGAAAGGTAAATGGCGAGGTTGTTGGAGAGTAGCTGAGGTGCGCGATGTCCTGATTTTAGAATGGATGTGTAGAAGGCGAAACCCAGCTGCACGGCTGGATGTAATGGTTGTCTAGCGTTCAACCGGTGCTCATTCGGAGGATACCACATGTGCTTTAGAGCTTAGTTCTTGCATTGTCTGCTTTTCATCATCGTTGCGTACAGTTCCAGTATGACCGTCTACTGCGATTGAATCTCACATGCGGAATGATGAATCCCTTTCACGTATTTCTGCTCTGAAGGGCGTGTGATAACCTTTATCTACCTTGGCGATCTTGGTAAAGATTGTAAAGCACGCTGATCTCATATGTCGGAGCTCAGTGGCAAGATTGGTAAAGACCGAAAGGTGCTGTTGATATTCGAAGCATAACTCAAGGGTCTAGTCGTCGGCTGGCCTCCACTATTGATGGCTTGGAAGAATACCTAGGTAGTTTGGTCTGCATTTGTTTCACATTCACTGGTGCAGCGCCATACCGTGATGGAAAGTAAAGGCACCCGGAGCCCGCATATAGAGGAGTATATGGACAAGCGGTATCAAGTTGAGTATGTAGTAATGTCATCTTGACTGGACGATCCGTTAGCCAAGAAAACTGTAGTTGGGCATCTTTCCTTCTCCCCTGTCTTTCATGAAATCTTCAGTGATTCGGAGATCCAACAAACTTCAGCGGAAAGACAGCGATATATGAGATGCCGTTTCAAAGTGTTTTGAGAGGAATTTGAACCCTTAAGCCGTTGAGCCCTTAAGCCGTGAGAGTACGATGTCCGAATCTGAGCAACGTAGTGTCCGTCTAGATATAGAATAGCTCCTAAAGCTGCAAGGGAAAAGGTGGTCTCGGGTCCTTTTCCGAACTGAGGTGAAGAACACGTATTGCTCTAGAATCCACGAGAGGGCGCCTCGGGGGACACTTCCAAGAAGTAGAAAGGCCTCGAGACTGAAGGCGAGCTACCGCAACGTTGGGAAACCATGAATGTCCACCGAGACCCAAGTACTGCCTGCATACCTCTCGTCCGTCTACCCCCGTGTGATTGAACTCTAGAACGTTCGTTGAAGCGAACCTCTTTAGAGATGAAGATAGGCGTAAAGGCAGCCTGTTTCAGGCTCCCGTCACTAAACTGAGTAGACATATAATCTTCGAATGTCCGTATGAGTGACACGCTGCACATTTTCGCTCGGAATTAGAGATTCAATGGCTGATACTGCTTGAGAGAGAGAGAGAGAGCAAAACAGCAGTACGGCCCATTAAGTTGGCATCAAGCAATGTGAGAAAATGGGATAGTTCCGCAGGAAACCGGCGCTTTGTTTCACCACGCCACGGTTCCATGACTTCCACGACTCGAGGGTCACGGAGACCGGATAACCTGCAGAACTAAGGTTGCCGCAGGCGTGGTGAAGGGTGCAGCCCAGGATAGTCTGGACCAAACCAGCTCGTCAATGCAGGAGTGTTCTGAGGTAGTCCGGCTGAAGCACCTTCAAGCTGCGTACTCATACCAACTGACCCGGTTCACGGACTGGGAATCGTACACCGTATTATTATTCTTGGGATCTCATAGGTAGGATAGCGGTACTGCTGACCGCCGCAGACGACAACACGCGCGGAAATCTCAGCCTGAGGCCACAGTCCTTCTAGCCATCCAAACTGGCCAGGTTGCAGCCGACATCATCAGAGCTCCATCACTATAGGCCTCTCCGTTATTATTGAGAGACGCAGAAGGTGGCCCGTTGGAAACCAGGATTAAAGCAACCACCCAGTGATCCTTGTCGATGGCACGAGCTGGAGCCGGGTAATTCCTGATATGACTCGCCTGATTCTCGTTATTTGCATGTCCGTCATCGGTATTGCGTGCAGCCGTTGAGGCGGCAAGCCGCAAGCGTGAGGGAGATCTCGACCACAGGCGCGCTCTCAGCAACCTGTACACAGTAAATGTCCTGGGCCAAGATATGGAGGGCTGCGGTTTTTGCGACAAGGTTGGGCCGGGTACCAAATGCTCCTAGCGTACGAGAGGAAGAGATCGGACTTAGTCAGAAGGAGGGTTCTTGGTGTGAAGGCGCGTCGTGAAGGGAAAACTCTTCAACAGTGCATTTCCGTGAGCCCAGCGCTAGGGCGGATATGCAAGAGCATGCAGAAGTAGTGGTTGCAGGCTTAGTGAGGATGAGGTGGCATATCATATATGGGCCATATCATAATATAGGGGCCATGCTTGTCAAACAAGTTCTGGAGTGCTGCCGCCGGTCAGAATGCCAAATTCGTTTACAGGTCTCCACGGACTTTGACGCCGTACATTGAGCCTATAATGGGTGGCAATATAGTTTCCTCACAGCGGTGTCCAGGATGACTTGAGCCGGATTGGCGATCGAAGAGAGAACTCCCGCGCCTTGACACAGTAGACACGTGGACATGATCATCTCTGGCTCTTGTCCGGAGTACTCCGTACCAGTAACCACCTGGTATCAATAACACTTCAAGCATGATTATATTCCCACACCAGGGCGCGCGATGTTGTACAGCAATAAAACTTCGCCTTTCTCTCGAGGGCCGTGATTTGCAGCAACCGTATCGTGACCGCTGTGCATCCGAGTTGAGATTTTGTTAGTAGAGCTCAAAGTCTAATACCTACTTTGTAGTCGTGCGAGCTGAGTGAAAGAAAGGTTGATGGCTCACGATACGACCAGCACGACGATCGCCACGCTGGCACATGGTGACGTTGGACGGCACAAGGCGAAAGCTTGACCGTGCACCAAGTCCATGTCACCATGTAGGTATGATGTGCGCACATGGTCGGAGGGATGGAGACCGAACAGGTTCTCAGGCTTCCGGTCAGAGTTGTATCGCACGCATGCAACTGTGTGACGAGTACCAGTCGTATACAGGGATTCCCGTTGTTGGGAAGGCCAGGGCGGATGGCTCGTGTGGCTCGCGTGTGTTGGCGACAAGTTCTCTAACGGCGTAGCTAGGTTGGGGTTGACAGCGGACTCAGGAGGCAGAGTCGATCGCCAACAGAAAGAACTGTCTGGCTAATAAAATGCAGGACCGACTGAGGGAGTCTTCTGGAAGTCGGAAACAGAAGTCACAGTGACGGCGGGGAGCAGGAGTTGCCCTGCGGGTCCGTCACCAGGTGTATCCTTCCGCAGACAATCTTGAAGCTCGGTTGCGCAATACCACCAGGGGTGGCTATATGGCGATACATGATAGGTCTGAAAAGGATTTTATGTTATGCATCAGTCTCATTTTCTCAGCTTGTGATTGGTTGTAGAGGGAATTTAAGTGACTACAGTCTGTAGTTCACATTAGTATCCTCAAATAAGCCAAGGTCGTACCACAATATAGACTTGGGTGTAGGTACCGTGTACTCCGTGGACCCAAGGGCGAACTTGATCCTTCCATGGTCACCCGAACTGACTGAACCAAGCACGAGACACGAAGTCGGAAGCTTCCACGGGGGAGCTGCGTTTATCATGGAAAGACCTGGATCAGATATCCTGGGATCTCTGCAGCCTGAAATGACTTGCACAAAGTCCGAAAAGTATGTATATATAGACCGAGATGATGCGAACGAAACGCAATAATTAAAGCATTTCTTCTTGATACGTAGGGATAATGGCCCAAAGCCTGTCACCTGTCGAATTCGAATACGGATTTGAGTGACAGTTAGCGGCAAAGTCGTTGTGTCAGGACTCGGAGGACGAATTGCAAACCCAATCCATGATGGTTCAGAGACGTCTCAAATATGTTCTCACAGAACAGTTTTGGTGAAACTACGCAGACGTGCACAAGTTACGGAGAACCTCTAGGGTGGTTTGGCACCAGGCACGGAGCCCTAGCGTCTAGTGATGCAGGATCCCTAGCGGGTTTGGATAACAGGCTGAACAGAGCTTGCAAAAGTGCCGGGGCTATCAGAAGACTGCCGAAGCCGGAAGGGGGTTGGTGCCTAACCTCCTTGAGCACCAGCAATAATGATAATGAGAATCGTTGCGCGTTACCCGAGGTGGAAGAACGATTCATGAAAACAGTCTGTTTGCGGCAGAGAGGGACTTAGGCTTCGAGGTCCGACTGGAAGTTGTGGGTGATGTACTAAAGGTGCCCAAGCCGCCAGCGCGAGGGGCTCTATTTGCAGGAACAATAGGAGGCCACAGTGTGGGCCTGAGAAAGAAATGCTTGAGAGTCAGGTGATAGGTGAGGAGGGCCAAGGTGAATTCGTGAACCAAGAGATTCGAGAACGACGGAGGGCTCCTTCCAAATCGACGGGGATGAACCGCGTTGCTGGGCCAGATGTGATATGCAACGGACGGGGGGGACAGCAGGGGAGGGACAGGGAAGGCTACAGGCATGGTCAGCACGCGTGCGGCGCCAGAAGGGAAAAAAGAGGTCGTCCTGAAATTATTGTAGCAGAAGCTCAAAAAGGTCGCGCCGGCAGGGCGGTTTTAACTTTGGGCTGGGCTGCATCTGCATCGGTTCTCATCGAGGGGTTCTGAAACGACCATCCCGATCCAGCGTCAGCATTTCAAATTTGGCCCCGGCTTCGTGGCGTGCAGCGCCGCCGCGACGGCACCGTGACCGCTGCGAGCCATGACGCGAACGTGTTAGCAGAGGGAGTCAGGGAGAGGGGAAACGGGGGGAAGCTGGGCTCTGGAGCAGTGCGACTCAAGCAAGCAGGCGACATGGGGACGGCGTGTCAGGAGGGTGGGTTGGTTGTAGTTTTTCGGCGTCATCCGTCCTGGTGTCCATCTTGTGTGTACTGTGTATTGTTCGAGCCTGCAGA
Organism: Westerdykella sp. P71; assembly: GCA_019022765.1. NCBI lineage: Eukaryota > Fungi > Ascomycota > Dothideomycetes > Pleosporales > Sporormiaceae > Westerdykella > Westerdykella sp. P71. The sequence continues at coordinate 87,587 of JAFHBW010000048.1, forward strand.
GGTCGCACGCTCAAGGACTCTGTACGCAGTCGTATTCTTGTTCATAGCTATGTGGCGGAGGGGGAGGTGCAAGAGGGTGCGAATTCGGAACGGGAGTGAGAGACGACTTCGGGAGAGGTGTGCTGGCCTTGGCACGCTATGCCCAGTTAGGAAAAGGTATGCGGGCCTGGGGATATGCCACGTGACTGCATTAGTCATGCTGCTCAGGGGTACATAATGGAACTTCCGAGGTCATGTCATTCTAAGGTTATGTATGGAACACTCCGTACTACGTATTTTATTATACGAATACGACCCTACCTATCTTTGTCCTTGGAGATTCGAGTTCGAGCGATCTCGCTGCCTGCAAACCCGTCCCGGAGGGCAGATGCATCTGGCAGCACGCCAACACGCCAGCACGCACAGGCTCATCAGCCATCGCTGGGGCCCCGGCGGTGATGTGCAGCTCCAAGCCTCCAACAGTCTCCACCATCCTCGACCGCCCCTAACCAATCAAAGAATGGTCGCCAAAATCACTCCCAAAGGAGAAAGCCAAAAGGAATGCGGCCCCAGCACATGATCCAGTCCACAATGCGGCAGGGGTTGACTGCCACGTCGTCCGCGTCGCCCTCCTTTGTTGCACCGACAGATGTAAACGGTGAAAGTTCCAACAGGACTGCCCTGGCTACGTTCGCAAGTTCGGACTATCCTCGACATAGTCTCTAGCATGGGGTCTCTCCAGGAACGATAAGCCAGAAAAGGGACAAAGAAAAAGAAAAGAAAAAGAAAAGAAAAAGAAAAAGAAAAAGAAAAAAAAAAACAAAAGGGACAATTTCGGCAAAGAAGCTGAAGAAGTGGACAACTGCACGCATGCGCATCATCACCGTGACAGGGGGCTGGCCTAGCGTGAGGGAACCCGCGAACCCACCCCAAGTTTGAAAAGCCGACCCCAAACCCACCCCCACGGCGCCTTCCCGACCCGCATCGTGCAACTGTCAAGTCTAAAGGAGGGCATATACTCCGTACTGCGTACACTACACAGTACCGTCACACATAGTAGAGTGGGTAAGCCCTGGAGGCTGGAAAATCCGCTGCAGGTGTGTCGTACAACATCACCATGTCCACGAGAAACGCCTTCCAGCCGCTGCGTCACTGACTCTTCCAACCCCCACGGCTCCCAAATCACTCAATCACCCAGATTGTTGTCTGCCCTGCCAACTCCGCACGAGTGACGACTGACCAGAGGGGTGGCGGCACTGATGCCCAACCAACGCCCTGGGCAAACCGATGAGACATTCAGAAGTCCTTGTTGAATCCCGTACATTCTGCACAACCCTTTGGCGCTGGCCTTACCACTATGTACGGAGAAGGTAGAGACCCTTCAGCACCCAATGCGATGTGCTTTTACTTCTGTCGATCCAGTTCCCGTTAGCATCCACGTTACAGCGGGAATCTGCCAAGTTCCTCCTGGCTCTGTGTGGTCTGCTCGTTTTCCTTCTCGAAGACGTGGAACGTCATTCGAAGACGCTCATCACTACGCAGAACACTCAGTGTCTCCCGTTGAGGCTTGCCCGCGGCGTCCTGCGGCGCCAACCCTTTGTGCCTGTGCTGCCGCGCCTAGCCCACCGCTGCCAATTGCAGGGTCCATCACGCTTCCACCCCCAGCACCCATTCGTGCCATTCTGACAAGCCAACACCTCGACTGCGCACGCGAGGCAGGGGCTTAACATGCCGGGGTCCACACGACGGCGCGCCGGGGGACATGGGCCGTCACGCTGGCGACAAGGGACGCCATGCTCCGCTACTCAGTTGGAACCATGCTCGGACTCGCTCGAGTGAAGGTCCTGTCAAGCCCTGCAAGCCCAAGGCTGGTGCGCTGCACGTCTCTGCACCTCCTCTCGAGCCTGTCAGCCATGGCCCTGCCTCTGATATACCCCCCGCTCACCGCCTTGGAGCTGTCCAGCCTCATCGCGCCGCTCTCGATTCTATCCTCCTCCTCTCTCCCTCCTGCCTGTGTTTCTCCTCCGGTTTGAAAGAAAGTTACCCACCAAGGTCGACGTCTCACATCACCGCCTAAGCTCCGTCTCAATCCAGCATGGCCTTCTGAGCGATCAACGGTCCCGTCTCTACTTTGATAAACCTGCTCCACCGCCTTCCGGGTCTCTTGTCGCCACTACATTGCTTTCTTCTTCCGTCTCCCAGTGGGAGCCTTGTTGCCCCTTTCCATTGAATCCGGGTCGTTGTCCACCGCGGCGACCCGACTCTTACCATTCACACTGGCTGCTCAAACGCTACCCGCCATCTCAACCCCTTCTCATTCCTACCGGCATTGTTTCCAACCGTCCTTGACCCCGCCCTACCACTCTGACTCTGCTCCCTACTTTGATCCACCAGTTCACCCCGATCTGGACCGCTCATGGTCGAGCCAGCCCGGCCAGAGGGGCTCTGAGGGCAGGAATCTGATGTCGCCGCCAAACCCAGGTCCCCACTCCTTCCCGACCGATTCTGGTGCGCGATCAACTCAGCAAGCTGCTCCTCGTATGTCCCCAACACAGCCCGGTCCAGGGACACCGTCATTCCAGGGAAACAGTCCCCATCATGCCTCCGTTTCACAGGGCGTCTCGCTGCCGCCGTTGCGACACTTGTCGAGGACTCCGCCAATGCCTCAATCGGACAGACGGCAGGGTAATCCCCTCGGTGTGCAGTCGATGCTAAACCCACAAGCAGAGTTGGCGGAACAGCAGCGGAACCGCAGGAGAAGCGGCTCTCATATCGAGTCCCCCTCTCCCGTGGAGACGCACCATTCCAGTCTACCACCCATCAGCCGACCACCCAGCGTGGCCTCAACCACGGATGATACCAGAGCGTTCCCACCCCCAGGAAGGCCTCCAGTAAGGCATATGCTCAGTCCTCGGTCGCCAGGTTTACGCCCACCCCAGCCTGTGAGCATATTGGGTCAGCCCACGGGTACCATTGACGCCACCCACTCGCCTTTTGTTCCCGCGAGCAACAGGAGCTACGCACAGGACCCATTGCCATCTCAGACAAGTGCTCCCACCCCACCAGGTGGACCGCGAAGCAACTATTACCCGCCGATGCCGCCGACAGCGCCGACGCCACCTCCGAGCATACCTCGCAATGAGATGCGGAGGCCCAGCATCGGTTTCCCACAGTCCGGAACAGCGAGTCCCATTCCCTCCTACTCGCCGTTCAACTCCGCTGCTTCTGTGGCTTCCAGCCATAGCCAATTCGAAACGGCAAGCCAGTCCGGCGTCTATGGAGGCCATCCGCCCAATCCTCCCATCGCCATGGAGACGGAGCGCGGCGGGTTGATCTCGATGCAGCCATCAGGGCAGAATACAATCCAAATGATGACGATCAAGAATCAGCATGGACACCACGTGCAGATACCTGTCGACGTCCAGGCAGCATCCAAGGTGGCCGACGAGAAGAGAAAACGCAATGCGGGCGCGTCGGCGCGCTTTCGCGCACGCCGCAAGGAAAAGGAGCGCGAGGCGTCGGATCGTATATCGCGCCTGGAGCAAGAGTTGGCAGAGGCGCGGGAGGACGCTGAGTTTTACCGCAGCGAGCGTGACTTCTTCAAGGCTGCTGTTTTGGAACGCGGCCCTGGTGAGCATCACCATTACGCACGCCCTCCATCACCCCGCCTCCGTCGACCTTCTGTTGCTCCCTCCTCCACGGCTGGCGGCTCGGTTTCGTCCTTCTCTGGATACGACGACGTCGAACCTCTCCGTGATGGCGACCGCAATGTCCGGCGGCGAACGAGCAGCTATCATCCTGTCTCTGGACCGCCGCATGCGCATATGAATGGCTCCGTGCCAGTATCACAAGCCTATGCGCCATCAGGCTACGTACCACAGAATGCCCAACCTGGCCAGCATCCACACCCTGCTCAGCATCCGAATCACAATCATGGGGCACCTCCGCCCCCGCCGGCGTCCGCGCAACCACCCCAGCAATATGACCCGCGAGAACAGCGGCCGCTCCCTGAGCTCCAGCTCCCTCCGGCTCAACGACCCGTCCTTCGAGACCCGTTTGCACATGATGCGGCCCGCTATGAGGGCAGGAACTGGGGCCCCGGTCCCAATCGTGCGTAGAACCACGTCTGTTGTGTTGTTTCGAACGTCTTGATACCCATCCTTCTGGTTACGCTAGCCGTTTCCCATGTTTAAACTCATCTTATTGTCTTTGTGTTTTTATCATTGCACTCGACACTAGCGGCGCATAGGGGACTCGCGCGTCACTATTTTCTTTGCACCATTCGCACTTCCTGTGGCATAGCATGTACCACCCAGAGCGCGCGCATAGACGACGCAGTCCTCGCGGACCATATATATATTTATAGAGACATATATACGTTTACTTGTACATTTACAGCCCTTTGCGCTGCAACTTCACTGACCGAGCTTCGACTTCTTGTACAGATGTGGACGGAGGCGGAATTGTGATTCCGTCGAGCTCCAAGCTCCAGTACACGGCACCACGGTTCGAGGCCCTCGGCGACTGTCTAGTTTTTTTCTCTCCATACTCATCAGACCACATGCACCCATCTCATTTCCAGACCAGAGCTCCCATGCTAGCGGGCTGCCTCTCCAAGGAGGTTCCAAGACACAACACAACATTACTGTGTAAATCCATGTCTCGGTATCTACCCCGGTTCCCCGGTTTTTCTATATTAATCCCTTGGACCGATGTGGTGCCGCCTTTCCCCAGCCTGAGCCATTATTTTCGAATCGTTCGTGGTCCGTCCATTCACAAAATTCGTTTGAGTTTCCACCAAACAAAAGAAATCTGGACTTGCAGATCGACGTCAGCGAGCGCGGAAACCTTCTGCGCACAGTTCCACTTCTGGCCGAGTCCACAAGTGCCTCTGCACCCAGCTGCCATAGCGTTGGGAAAACGGAGGCCAAGCATGAGCATGAGCGCATGGTCCCATCCACACGCCGGCGACCGCATCAACCTCAAACTCGAGTACCCCAACACACCCTCCTACTCCCACATCTGCACGTCGCCGAAGTCGCTCTCCACGCATGGCGATAATAGAGCAGCTGCAGGTTTATTGGAGTGCCTCAATCCGCCAGTATTCAGTACTCGAAGCTGTCCTCATGACACGGGATGGCTTACAAGGACCCCTTGCAAAGAGCCTGCAAGAAATTGGCGTTCCGGAACGGCTTGCAAAAAATGCTCATGTCTTGTTGGCCAACTCGGTCTCACAAGTACAGCTCCGATTCGGCTTTGATTCGTCCGGCTCCCTCTCCTACGCATGCGCAATATCTCGCAGAGCAAACTCTTGCTGCATGTCAAGCCCTCCGTCCTAGTACGTGTACATCTCTTGCGTGACGTCTCAGCTAGGCAGACATTACCCCTACTATCCGACACGTGTATGCAATCTCACCGCATGTCTGCAACACCACCCACCTATCACGGATTCAGAAACTGGCGCCACCCTATAGTCTGGATGGCTCCGATCGAACTTCAACCTTCAAGCCGGGACACTACTGTACTCCAGTATGCAGAGCAGTATGCAGCCTTTATCAATTTGTTGAAGATTCACCAGCGCTCTTCTCCGTCTAGGCTGCCTTGCAGCACCATTTGCCTTCTACCTATACCTACCTGGCCAGCTGAGGGAAAGACGTCATCTAACCCCTTTACACCGCACCCATCGAAGCCGAGCGCACGGTACCAAACATGGGATTGCCCCTCAGAAAAGCTTATTACCATCGACTGAAAAATGGGTCTGCGCCGTAGAGCGCAAAACCCAGAAGCTTTTTGCCCCATGTCCACCGTAGTCCAAATTTCCCCATGGGCCTCGAACTGCTGTGGAAGCTGGGCACCACTAGAAAGTTGCACTACCTGCGCCCTCCGAAAGCTCCCGACGACGGTGGAAGGGAAGCGGGACAGCCTGGGTACAGTAATCAGCGCTTATGCATGTGACGGCGCCACGGAAATCTGGTGTTGACTACGGGGTTGGTCCATGGAGCTCGTAGAAAATAGGAACGCTCCATGTGGACAGATATACTAACGGTCATCTGTAATGTATGATGGCAAGGAAGAAGAGTGTGGAGTTTCAGAAGGCTATGTAGATTCCCCTGCACTGGTTTCAAGGAGTTCCGCTTTTATCTATCTGTCATCCACGTCATGATGGGATGCTCGGGTCTACTGTCGAGTCCAGGCGCCAGAGGAGAATGAAGGCTTCCTATTTCTCTGCTTAGTGACAACACTGGTAGCGTTTGCGAGACGGTACGGTCTTTGCGCTCAGCCACTGCGTGAACCCAAGACGCCTTCCTCAATTTCCCAGGTGGCTTAACTTTATCGAGGGGAGCACTACCAAGAGCAACTTCCAAAACGGCAATTCAATGCTTCCTTGGTACCCCATTGAAGGGAGAAGCGCCGCAGCGAACAGCCGTGTCAGGCATGCCAGGTTCGTATCCGCGGAAAGTGAACCTCGTTCTATCAGAGCCTCCGACAATCCTTGATCTCCAGTGCATACATTCTGCTGGAGGCTTGATTGGGGCTGAGTCGGCTTCGGGAACACTAGGGCCAACGCATCAACGGTAGTACCGATCGTGATTCCGAAGCTGCTGTACAAGCCGGGCGAAATGGTCTTGGAAAGCTGATTTACGACGCCGTCTTGGAGGTATATGTCACATTTTCTGCTGGAATCCGAATCCGGATACTGGCAGTAGATGGCCATTGGAGCGGGAATTGATGAGAACAACGTTACTCTCCTACTTGGGAGTGATTGGTGTGCCGCCTAGAGGAGGATACAACGAGCGAGTAGTTTAAACCGTTCGTACAGAATGCATCAGACGATCTATCCAGGAGCTTAAATCCTAGAGCCTAGGATGTACTACAAAAAGTTTCCAGTGGGGCAACATTGGACCTTCACCTCTAACAGAGGGAGGAGAAATACAAATGTCTTTCTGTAAACGTTACAAATCTATGGAAACTTTGCTGTCTATAGGATAGGTGACAACTGGGTTGCATCGATTATGTGGCTGCGAAGGTACTACAGTATATCCTGGTGAGCTTGCTTGCAAGGAAAGCCTTCCCCTTGATTTGAAGCAAACATATGCGGCCTCCCCCCAAACAAGGCAGATTGAACTACCCTGACACGCGGAATTCCCCAGGGATTCAGATGCAATGCACGTGAAATACCTGACGCAGCGACATCCATTTCCGGCATCCCAAACGGGTTTACGGGACAGGGAAATCCTAGGGAGACGTCAGTGACACCACTCGCACGACGTCGCGTGCAAAGTGCGCCACAAATAGACGGTTGCAACGACAACACATCTATATTTGCTATACATGTAGGCGGAGAACGGTACACTACATATATGTTCAAGTGTATACCCTGCTCAAACCACGCAACGCCACGACGACCACGCGCGTGCAGTGTTTCGTGCCGTATGCCCCGAGAGCCTGCAGCCACCCGACAGCCAGGATTGCCTATAAATGAACAAACTCGACGATGAAAGCTGCACTTGGGCCAGGAGAGAGGCGCAGGCATGAACGTACAACAAACAACACACGAAAAGGTAACGACCTGCAGCCTGCAGCTCCTGCGCGCCTGCGCGTACGTTCGTGGAACCCCCAACCACGTTCGCGCTATCACGCTCCGCGCGTGGGATGTAAACGGTGCTGCTCGGGACACATTACATACGTCATGCAGTCAGCATGCGCGCCGATGGGCGGAAATAAAAACAAGGCAGAATCGGCAAGAGCGATTGGCGACTTGAAGCGCTGGAGGGATTGTGATGAGCTGCAGCTGACAACAATCATGTGAGTGCAATGCTGGTGGCGAGCATATATGCATGCAGTCAGCCAGGGGGCGGGCGGCGTGCAGGCGGGACGCAGCGGGCGCGGCTTCGGGAACGGGTGGGAGGTCGAGGTGAACGGTGTGAGATTTCGGGACGGGCATCGCTTTTTCGGTATCGGTAACGGTATCGGGACGGAATCATCGTATGATTGCTGCAGTGCCGTATGTGAAGGATTGTGAAGGTTGGGCGTGCCGCCAATAGATGAAGCTGATATATTGAGGGATGACCTCCACCTGGAATTCGCTGTCATGAAGGACCGTTCCAGGCACCAATACCGAAGGCGGGATTTTCCGGTTGAGATTGAAGGGATTTTGAGGCTCATGGCATTCTTCCTCTGTCCCGTGTTTTGGAGAGGACCGAGGCTGAGGTCGATACGTATTCAGGATTGTCAGCCTTTGTATCTATGACGAATCCATTGCCTTCATGCGGACTCCAGCCGAGAAGTCAAACGGGATAGTTGCTGAGTACTGTGGACAGAGTAACATATCAGCGAAAAGTTATGTTCAATTTCCTCCGCGAAGTGATCTCAAAGTCCTCTGCTGAAGCATTCAGGAAGTCTCCATTGTTTCCATTAGGGGCCGTCCTTTCCATAATTGTGATTTGTATTTCTCATAGTATTTCCTGAAAAGAAGCTGTGGCAGATGTTAACGTTGTTTGATGAAGCGTGGCAACCGTACGATCTCCCGGGAACATATATTGGCGATATACTCCTCAATCACTACATAAGCATTGGCCTGCACATGCTTGTAACGACATCGGTAATTCGCTGAGTGGGAGGCATGCTTGCATTTGAAGAAGCCTTCCCTATAATACAGATATGAGACACCCAGCCGTGAAAACCCCCACGTTAGCAGTGCCTTTGGCTCGCTGTGACGCTATTTCAGCCACCAGCTAGCGCCACGACTGGTAGAACCATGAACATCCGTATGTGGTGGACTCCGATCCCTCTACCGGCGGGTCAAACACTCACTTAGCGGCAAACACAATAATAATCCTTGCCGTCTGCCATCTGCCGTCTTAGAAACGAGTTTGACTGGAGTACACTCTTTGACCAAAGGATGGACCTGATGATGCGGGACCGCTTGTATCGCGGCGTAGCAGATCCTGATCGGTATGACGAAAAGCGGTGGCCGACGATCTCGGAATGCATCCATTATAAGCGTGGTACCGTCCGCCCGGGGATCACACAAGATCAATGCTTCAAGCCGCCAGTCCTCATAACGCTCCACCCAGTCCTGTTGCGGGGGTCATGTGGCTTGTCATGAGCAAGTGATATTCGAAGGCGACTGCCACAACGCGAATTTTTGAGGTACCAATACACGAGGAGCTCGCATTGGGCCATAAAAACACCTCGTGGATCATCCACAAGGCAAATCAAGAATTCAAGTAAAGCCGGTCGGGCCTCCTTTCCCTCCTTCTTGTAAGCCTTCAGCCACCACCAACTCCGAAGGTCACCCGGATATTATGCAACTGACGCAGGGCTTCAGGGGAGAGACCTGCACTGTTGGCTGTCTCGGAGCGCGTCCGGCGGTATACCTGGTAATCGGCATGTTCTTGGAGCATTGTGTCGATAATGGAGAACTCCCCAATCAAGCACTGACCGGAATAGAGGGTATCTAAAGCATCCGCGGGATGTGTTCTCGATGTCGTCGATAGCAAGGCCTCCTCTTCATCATTTTGATTATCGGCACCGATATCAGAGAGTGTATCAGTGCGACGTAATACGCCCCGTTCCTCTGCGTCTGCATCTTGATTACGATGTGTCGTTTCTTCTTGCCCCTGGATATCTTCCGTTCCATTAGCTACGGAGCTTCCCGTCGCTGCTCCTCCCGATGCACTTCCCAGGTTTTTCTTCAGCTCCCGTTTCTTCACAGTGACTGAGGCCATGACTAATTGCAAGACCAAAATGCACACGTCCAATGCGGCAAGCTTCCATTTGCTAGTTGGGCCTTTCTGCCCAATGAAATCGATCAGGAGTCCTCCATGCAGATAGCCTCTTGACTCTTCTCCAGCAGATGGCGGGTTGAATAGAAGGTGGAGGAAGAAGTTGCCGGTGAAGACGAGGAGTATTACAGGCAGAAACGCCTTGTGCTCTTCTTGTGGTCTACCAAGCTGAAGGTCCGGGAGGGGTGTAAGCATACTAAGATGCACCAATGCTCTGATAGCGAACCAGAAAAAGGAACAGCTGTTGTACACCAAGTCAGCAAATCTCAGCGACAACGACCGTAGGGGGAGACGTGCTCGAGATAGTATATGGTAATCAACTCCACGAATACAAGAGAATCCAGCTCTCTCAGCAGATTATCCAGGAACATGACTCTCTTTCTTTTGGCATCCATCCGTCGTTCCTTGAAACGCTGCTCCCGAGTTGCGGCTTCATGGTCTCCATCTGCAGGTGCAGTAGCCTCCGCAGCGAGCGCTTCGTCTGCAATCGCAGCATCACCGCTGATCCGTCTCGCACGGGAGGGGTCGCCCCCATCGTCCATGGCGAGATAGCGAGAACAGCACTTTCAATTGCGTGAATTTGCGGTCCGAGCATGGGCTTCGCGTTCTGGGGCAGAGACGGAAGCATGGGAGGTTAGCTTAGACGCGGAGGTGATGCGGAGTTCGGATCGGAAAAACTGAGCTCCGGACCCTCGATCGCCCGACCCGATGAAGCTATCAAGCTTGTTCTCCGCATTCCCAGCATTACCCGCCGCCCACGTCGTCTTGCGGTCTTCGAAGCTCCTTACAACTTCTTCAAAGTCCTAACCGGGCTTCGCCTTGACCATCATATGTGAACTCTCCCTCCGAGCCTATCTTTAACACATTTCACCTCATTTCGGTTTCAATTCTCCGCCACCTCGCAACAATGTCTTTTCCCAACCCCAACAGCGCGCCTATGCCATCGTCCTTTGACGAGAATGCGTAAGCTTATTGTCTTCTTATCTATGCGAGTCCACTCGCTTAAACCGTGGCAGAGATTTCTACAACGAGAACGGTTTCGAGAAGATATGGCGCCGCCTTCGGGAGGAACCCCTCATACCACTTGGCTGCGGTCTCACCGTATGGGCCATTGTTGGCGCGACACGCTCGATGCGCAAGGGCGACCATAAGATGACCAATCTTTACTTCCGACGACGTTTATATGCACAGACTTTCACAATTCTTTGCTTGGTTGCAGGAAACCTCTATTGGCAGAAAGATCGTTTGAAGAGGAAGGAGTACGAGAAGGCCGTTGAGGAGAAACAGAGACTTGAGAGGCGAGACCGATGGCTAAAGGAGCTGGAGGTACGGGACGAAGAGGAGAAGGCGTGGAAGGAGAAGATGTCGAAGAGGATGAAGAACAGAGAGAAGGGTCAAGATGAAGAGGGGAAGGGCGTCACCCAATTGGTAGCAGAGAAGACACAAGAGTTGAAAGACAAGGTAGTTGGCGATAAATAAGGTACGTATCTCCCGTTTGGCTCGTGGTTCATCTTTTCGCGCAGGGATCGCGGTGATACGGCCGTTGGTTCTATCGGAATCATTCGATTGTACATATATTACACGGTTTGTAAGATTATAAGGGCTTCCTTGTGGTACAATAAAAAGGAGTTTGGGTATCCGATCATAGTTGTTGGCTTCCTGCACCTGGGCATTTCCTACTCAATCTCAATTTCTCTTTCATTCCTTCGGATAATTCAGCAGAAGCTCGTGATGAGATAATCATAAGCAGGCTCAGGTATTCGCCACTAGCCGGTCTCAACCCACCTCTGGTCCCTCCTGTATAGTCTACGGCGCTGAAAAGTGGACCAGCGGGACGTTGGCACAGTCGATCATGCAGACAAAGAAACTAAGCTGGAGGATGCAGTCTCATGCGCAACTACGCGCCCAGATCTTCGACTTAAGCCCAATCCGGCCCAAATCCTCCACGTTTCTTTCATGTTTCTCGGTTGATTCCTGCGTTGCACCAATTCGAAAGTGTGTTTGCTGCATCAAAGGCAACACCATGCTCACTCTCTTGCTCCCGTAAAGATAAGAACCGCCCTGTGGATGGTGGGTTTCCCACCGCGCTTCCACAGCATTATTGTATGCATATCTTTGCTTTCACTGGACAACAAACCCCACCATGCACAAACATATCATCGCCGTTGAAGAGGTTGCAAAACAAGTCCGTTCTTTGCAAGAAAAACAACGGCCGTTCAGTGTCTACCATGGCACGACAAAATGCGCTCGCCATGTCCGCTTCTCCAGAGATAGCATCGTCGACATAACCGCTCTCTCAAATATCCTAGCGATTGATAGGAGCATGAAGACCGCCCTCGTCGAACCGAACGTCTCTATGGGGCAACTGGTGACCGAAACGCTCAAAGACGGGCTCATGCCTGCCGTCGTTCCGGCGCTGCCGGATATAACTGTGGGGGGTGCTTTTTCTGGGACTGCGGCCGGAAGCTCGAGCCACAAATATGGTCACTTTGATGAGATCATCAATTGGATCGAGGTGGTGCTAGGAAATGGCGATACGATACACGCGTCTTCACGGTCAAGTGACAAACAGGAACTTCTCCGCCTTAATGCGAGAGCGTTGGGGACGTTGGGCATTGTAACGCTCTTGGAGATACAACTCGTATCGAGCGACAAGTATGTCAAACTCGAGTACCATCCGTTCACTTCCGCAACGGAGGCAGTGGAGCAGATTGGTCTGCTATGCGCTGCAGAATTCGACGTTCTCGACGGTATCATGTTCAACGACAGTCGGGGCATGCTCATTGCTGGCAAACTCGTCAGTGAGAGAGAGCCGGGTGTTCCCATCGTCGGATTCTCCCAGCCGGCGGATAGATGGTTCTTTGCTCATGTGCACGGGAAGGTCAAATGCCCGAAAGAGAAGCCATGTATAACATGTTCGTGGACGAAACACTCTCTTCAATATAAGCAAAAAGACGCGCACCCTACAGAACTCGTCCCCGTATATGACTATCTATTCCGATTCGATCGCGGGTCCCACTGGCTTGCTGCGTACAATTGGCCGACGCCGTTCTGGAACCGGATTTCTCGACGACTCATGAATAGCATGTTCAAGAGTGACTTCTCGTCACGCGCTTTCCAGCTTTCGGAGACCTGCCAGACGTCCATCATCCAGAATCTTGAGATACCACCTGAAACTACGGTAGAGATCTTACAATTCCTGGACTCTACGTTGCGAGTATACCCCTTGTGGCAATGTCCGATTAAGCACACACCATGGGCCCTCACGCACTCTCCTTCGGATTCAGGGCGAAACGAGGCCTCATCAACATATTTCATCAACATAGGAGTCTACGGTACCCCCGAACACGGCAAGAAGCCATATACAAGGAACACACAGGCCAAGTTCACCCAAGACAACCGTGCCATTGAACGACGTGTTGACAATGCTGGTGGGTTTAAATGGCTGAACGGCCCATGCTTCTACGATGAGGCCTCTTTCCAAGGCGTATATGATACCGAGAAATATCACCAAAGCCGAGAGAAGTGGCATGCAACTACTTTACCCTATCTTTTGGACAAAATCACGGATAAGACGACCGAGAGTGGCGGGAACACGACAGGGAAAGGCGTTAGTGCGAGGAGGGCTTTCTGGCAGGCTGCAGTGAAGAAGAAGAATGTGCTGCTTCAGTAAAGCGCCGTGATTGAACCTTTTGGTCGCATATAGGGGGCCCAATCGGCGGAGACGGGGCTCTATTTTCCATGATTCTGGCTTTTCTTATTAGTGGCCCCTTCTCTTTCATTGATACCGTCGTTGTTACTTCATTCAATCCACGATCCAGTCATCAATAATCAAACCCGGCACAATCTTCCATTCTGCGTCTGCGTCCCCCACTCTCCATCCCTCACTTCCCAGTCTTCACTTCCCACCGCCGTCGTGGCATAAAACACGCCCCTAGGATCCCACTTCCTCTTCAACCCCAGCAGCCTCGGATAATGCACTCCATAAAAACTCTCCTGCCAGCGCGGCTCAACCACATTTGCCTCATTCAGATAGGAGCCGCCAAAATCACTTTCCGGGGCGACTTCGCGCCAGGGGCCAAGTACGTCGTTGGTCAGCTCATCTGCAGCTTTCCGCATCTGAGCTTGCGTGGCATTTTCCCCACCTTCAACATTAACTCCGCTTATGAGAAACGAAACCGTGTGTCTGAAAGCAGAGGAAACGGCGTTATCCACATCCAATCGGTTTTGTGGTGCTTGGTGATACCCACCCACCACTTGCCCGCTCATACTGGTATTCTTGATCGCCGCGAACATGCGTTCGAATTTCGCGGGATCTTCCCAGTTCCCGCGAGGGAAGATGCGATTACCCGGCAGACGGGTCGCCGTACCTACGGTCTCGTTGCCCCAGGAGGAGTGGTAGGCGGGGTAGAATGAGTCATATAGAAATGTTTGGGGCTTGAAGGAGATGCCAAGGGCTCGTAGATGGGAGAACCATGGTTCAATGAGCGTTTCGAAGGAAGTGATCGTGTGGTTTGGTGCCCAGAAAGGCATCATTTGGAACAGGAGTCCGTTGTCGGGTTGTTGCCAAATCCAGAAGTAGGAGTATGTATGTGCGTCTGTGAGCGTGGGGAACATCTCGAAGAACTTGCGTGTGCCGTTCCAAAACACCTCTCTCGTGATGTTACCACCAGTAGTGTAATTGAAAGTTGAAGTGACGATGGCCATTCTGGGGTGTGCTCGGACAATAACCGACGTAACGATGCCAAATGTACTCGCTCCACCCCCGCGAAGCGCCCAAAAGAGGTCGGCGTTGGAGGTGTTGGAAACCGTGACAAATTTCCCATCAGCCGTAACCACCTGCAGCGCTTCGACATTATCAGCAGCCATGCCGTAGTAGCCACTCATAGGGGTATGGCCCCCTCCAGTAACATAGCCACCAGCGAAGCCGACGGACTCGCATATGCCTCCAGTAACTGTAGCATGGTTTTCCTCAGCGAACTTGTAGATCTCCCGCACTGTCACTCCGGCGCCGACTTTGATGGCACTCCCCTGATATCCGGAGTTGCTGTTGTAACTATTAATGAATTGCATATCTTTCAAGTGGTGTGTCCAAATGCTCAGAGAACCTGCACCGAGGGATTTGCCCAGGTAGTCATGTCCCGTGTTCTTGATCACGAGGCGGATGTTATTGTTTCTTGCAAAGTTCAGTGAGAGCTGAATCTGCTCGACCGTGGATACGTTCACTGTGTATGTTGGAAACGCTCCAAGGGTACAGGTGCCGTTTGGACTGTTGCGCGGCAAACATGTGCGGCCTTGGTAAATCGGCCACATATTGGAGGTCGGATCGGCTTCGCTGCGTTCATGTTACTCATCTAATCGTACATATTGAATGCATGGAAAGAGAAGCTGTCTCACTGGAAGTAAGGGTTCGAGAAATTTTTCGTGATGTCTGCACAGCGTCCTTCATCATACAACCCCCAATTTTTGTAGCAGGGTGCCGCCGCAGGAACGCTAGCAATCAAAGCTCCATTGACTGTGGAGTTAAATTTCTCCCAGACAGCTGGAGAAGGCCACGTCCCATCCCCAGGGAACGCCTTGCACTCTCCGCTCGAAGGGAAGACATTTGAACCGACTGCTGTGTCATCGAAGCGGATGAGTCTCTGCACATCTTCCGGGAATCGTGCAATTGCATCTTCAGTGAGCTCTTGCCTCTCGAAGCCAAAAAGAGGAACTTCAGATAACTTAGGAGCGGCATATACGGGCGCCCATTGAAACGAAAGTAAGACCGGAAGGATGCCTACGGTTTTGATTCCCATCATGGATGATGGTGTCCTCATTGTCGTGTCATAGAATATTTCCCTCCACAGAACACAAAACATAAGGTGGTAAATGTGTGAAGGAGAACTGAACACTGTCAATCTCGGACTAAAAGAAAGCGAGAGAGGTAAGACTGCATATGCAGCTGACGCGGGGTAGGTATGGTTCACCGAATAGAGTTGCATTACCCAGCCTCGTTATATTAACGCCCGATGTGGTATTTTAGCCTCCACCAAATAGAGCATAGATTTGCGTAAGGACCCAGCACAATACTTTCACTCGGAATGTCTCCCATCCAAGCAATTTGGGCAGTATAAGGTGTGTAAGCTGATGGGAGAATATTATCGATGAAGTCCTGTTCGAAGAATTTGACTAAGCCAGTGGAATAGGTACTGCAGCTTACCAGCAATGTCTCCCCTTGGCTACTTTGTGCATGCTCCATCCCATTTCAGAAATAGGGTCAGGGTCTATAGGTCTCAAGTTGAAATAGTTATAGCCCCTGCCAGTGATGATAGATGATAAATGATAAATGATAAAGTCAATGACGCATACCGTAAAGGTAGTCATGAAAATCATCCCTTGTTATTACGAACACTGGAAATATCGGACAAGCAAGAATTGACCGAGACCATCACAGATTTCGCGGGAGCTACTAAATTTTGATGGTGAAGCTGGAAGACTTTGGGCCTCGGAAGCACGTCGCGCCCACTTTAGAAACTATTGCCTCTTGCCTAGGTCTTAGCTAGCAATACGTACCTAAATTCTAAAAGTAAACAGTGTTAATTGCGCTAGGGTTCT
>JAFHBW010000471.1:0-16966 GCA_019022765.1 Westerdykella sp. P71
TGGCTGGGTTGGGGGATGGCGAGGTGGGAGAGGTTTGGGGAGGGGGAGGTGGCGATGGAGGGTCTGTGGGGGTGGCCGTTAGTGAAGGAGCCGTGTCGTTCTCTGGTTGCTGTGGGCGAGGTCAGGGAGGTTTGCGAGGGTCCGTTGGTGGATAGTCTCGACGAGTCTGCCGTCACAGAGGCACCGTTGGACGCACTCGCTGCCGAAGGTCTTCTTGCGTCGAGGAACCCTCGTACATGGCTGTCTATCTCGACGACGGAATCTCTGTGCAGCGCCGGATACTTCACTGACGGAGCATCGAGAGCCTTCTGTGCCGTGGCTCGCAAATCCATCGCTCGAGCGCCCGTCGATCCCACAGGCTGTACCGCAGCAGCGTCCGCCGTGTTCGAGTCGTGAGTGCCGGACCGGTCATCCATCTCGTCGTCCTCGGTATCGGAGCCCTCCCCGGAAGGCAGAGCGCGTTGGCCAACAGACAGTGCAATGTCGGGTCTGTTTGGGTCCATGACCCGGATGAGGACAAAGTCGCCCTGGGTAGGACGGGGTTTTCGCCGCAGCTTCCTGCGCCGTGCGGATGGCGGACTGTCCACTGGTGGCAATGATCTGGAAGTGATGATTGGGGAGGGGGACGGCGAGGGCGTCACCTTTGGATTGAATGGTTGGAGGAGGGGGGAATATTGTGGGCGGGCGTCGTCGTCTGGGTCGTAGTACTCTGACATATGTTGTGCAGAGAGGTGAGGCTAGGGATGGTAGCCTCTGGGTGATGGGTGGGGAGATAGAGGTTGACTGCTGAAGCTGGTCAAGGTAGATGTGCTGATGTGGGAGAGGTGGTTGAGTAAGCAGCAGCGCAACTAGATGGTCAACAAACAGGCGCGCTCGCAGATATGGAAAACAACGTCATGAGCTCGAAAAAAGCGAAGGAATCCGCGTTGGATGGGCCAGGCTGGTGTATGACTGTAGAGATCAGCACACAGTCGATGGGGCGGAGTGCATGAGACGGCGCGGGACGGTCAAGACAGACTGTGACGAGCAACAGGGCCTAAGAAATTTGAGAAGAAAGAAAGAGGTAGAATGAAGACAAGACAAGTCTACGAAATGCCTATTGATGTCGAAGTGTGGAAGAAGTGATGCCGAATGCCGTATGATACCAAAGCTCCTAGCTCTTGAGAAGGACGGGCACATGCGAGACAGACAGGGCAACCGAACAGACGGCGCAAGCGAAGCGCAAGGCAAAAGGTCGCAGCGCCAAAGCAGCAGGCCAACACAGCAGCAGGCAAATGAAAAAAAGAAAATGCGGAAAAGTAGAACAGCAGTACTCCGTAGATTCGACAGGAATAGCGGAAGAAACGCAAGAGGGAAAAGGCGGCTCCGGAGAAGATTCACAGTTTTGGACTTTCGATGGAGAGAGGAGACAGAGAAAACGTACCGAGCGGGGGGAGCACAAGCACAAGCGCAGGAGGGTCCAGGTCCAGGTGCAGGTTCCCGCCGATCTTCCAAAAAGCATGGACGGTCCGGTTCGTTCAGTTCGCTCAGGAGTCCGTCCGTCACGGTCCCTGGATCCGAGCAGCGAGCCGAACTTCGAAGTGGAACCCGGGGAAAGTGGAGAGTGGAGAGTGGAAAGTCGGATGCGCTGGTCCCGCTGGTGTGGGAATGCGGAGAGTGGAGTTTGGAAAGTTGAGAAGCTGCCAGTGGCGATGAGATCCAAAAGGTAGTAGAAGCGTTGCTTGCGGGTGCTGTTTGGCTGGGCTGGGCTGGGCTGGCTCGGAGAGGCAGAGAGGCAGAGAGGGGGCACAGTGGACTCGCTCGGGAAGACGAGCGAGGGAGGCGGGAGGCGGGAGACGAGGCGGAGAGCCTTGGGTGAGCAAAAAGAAACGAACGAATTCACCGAGCTAGCTGGCGTGCGTGCGTGCAGGCGTTGTCGTCGCTGGCGCTGGCTCAGGGTGTGGATGCGCGTGCTCTGCTCCGAAGTCCTCTCCTCCTACAACCGCCGACGGCCTGCGCGAGCAGAGCGCAAGCGCAGTGGTAGGCAGTGGTAGTTGGTCGCAGTCGATCGCACGTCGCGACCTCGACCTCGCAGTGGGGGAAAGAAAA
Source organism: Westerdykella sp. P71 (assembly GCA_019022765.1). Classification (NCBI taxonomy): domain Eukaryota; kingdom Fungi; phylum Ascomycota; class Dothideomycetes; order Pleosporales; family Sporormiaceae; genus Westerdykella; species Westerdykella sp. P71. The sequence goes on from JAFHBW010000471.1 coordinate 2,089, forward strand.
AGCGAAACCCAGAAACAGTGAGTAATACTAAGTAAATGTAATGTGATTGTGTGGACGGCGACCAGAACACCAGAAGCCGTCGAACTCCAACCAACACAAGTCAGGACTTGGGCTTGGGGCTGTCCGCCTCCTCTTGTGGTGCACGCTACACCCTACACGCTTCGCGGCTCATGGCCTCCCATCAGCCTCACAACCCTTCCCCCCCTTCTTCTTCCGCGCACTGCAATTGGAGAGGAAGCCTGGCTCACGGGCTCACGGCGTCGGCAGCAGGACAGGGCAGAGGCGGCGAACCCGCTCGGTGCCAGTGCCGCTAGCCCTGGATTGGGGAGGCTCCAGTGGTGAATGTTCCCATGCGTTTTCTCCCCTGCCGCTGCTGCGGGGTTGACAACAACGCTCGCGGGCGCCTCACTGGTGCAGGCCATGGCTTGTGTCTCTTCGCCGATGAATCATGACCCTCCTCTCCTCTCCCCTCCCTAGGCAAAACGCGGTCCCGACTCCCTGATGCGGTCGACGGAATAGATTAATAAGAGCCATGATGCATGCCTGCGTCTACTGTGTACGTCGACTGTACTGTGTATCTACACAATCCCCGGGACATGGATTCTGTCTGTCATGAATCTCACGGACATTTGACATTATTGTCTGACTGATGACTATGACTTATTCGAACAGGAAGGCGAGCAACTGTGACATGCCACAGGCGATATGCGATATGCGCCATGCGACGTTGATGCAAGTGAGCAAAGGGAAAGGGAAAAGGAAGGCGGCTGGATGCAATGCACCACCACCACCCTCGCTATTCATCCGCAACCGCAACCACTCCCACTCCTTGGTGTTGCTGTGCCCCTACTCTACTTCCTCCTTCCTCCCTCAGTAATCCTTCTTCGCCAAACCTACTCATACATTATCGCTTCACCTCCCGCCATCCCCCCTCTTGTCTATAGAGGAAAATGGAAGAAAAAACTCGCAGAAGAGAAAAAAAAATCTACAAGAGCCGGAGGAATTGCGCTCCCCCATCAACTCTCCCGCCATGTCTGTGTGCGTAGATACCATGTGTATGCGAAGAACACCCCCTTCCAAGCTCCCCCACCCGCTGACTGCGGCTGAACATGCAATGGCCACCGCTCAACCTGACTGGACGCGCCGCCCCGTCAAAAAAGAAAAACCTGATTGGAGGGACAAACTCAGATTCGCGCCGAAAGGAGCGAACAGCCCTGCTTTTACGAGCCCTCTGCCCAATCCCATTTTACCCTGCAATGCACAATCCACACCCCAGAGTCAAGTCCTCCGACATGCGTTTCCATGTCCCTCCTCGCTAGACTGTGTTGACTCCTCAGTACTTCTCCAGTTTCGTTCCCCTCTTTTCTGCTTTCTGCTTTTGGACTCCTCAGTCTCGGGACAGTTGCGACTTGCCGCCGAACCCAGGCACGCCCGTCCACTCCTTGCCCGCGGGGAACTTGGGGCGGCCAAAGTTCTCGTCCAGGTCGAGGATGACCTTGAGCGCGTTCCGGCTGCGCAGATACGGCAGCGGCGCCTTCGCTTCCGCGAGCCCTACGCCGGGCTCGACGTGCCCGCGCGGGCCCTCCTCCTCGGCGTGCCCTGGCATCGGGAACGCCCGCTGGAGCACCTCGTACCCGGCCAGCGTGAAGCCGAACTGCGGAGACGACCGCATGATGCGAGCGGGCCCGCCCTTGAAGAATGCCCGGAAGCCCTCCTCGCGCCAGATCGTCTTCGCCGCGTGCCGCAGCCCCGTGTACGTCTGCTCGCCCTTTCGCGCCTCGACCTGTAACCGCGTCTTGATCACGTCGCACGGTGTCGTCAGGTACGCCGCCGGCATGCCTGCGATCGCGCCCGCTGTGAGCATCTGGAGCACGCCCAGCGACTTCTGCGGGCTCTCGCCAAAGTAGTCTCTCTTCAGGTGGCTGTACGTAGGGAAGTAGATGGCCGAGAAGGGCACTGCGCATCAATGTGAGAAGCCAATCCGTGGCAGTCGGAGATCAACTCACCATCGCGCAATAAGCATGCGCTAGCTCCCTTGTACAGGCCAACGAGACCCAGGTTCCGGACGATCCACATGGCACCGCGGCGGGGCGCCCCGTCCACCGTCTTCGCGACTTCTCCCTGCACTTGCAACCGGATCTTGACAATCTCCAACGGGTTGGTGAAGACCTACGTCATGTTAGACCGGCAAAGGACCGTAGCGGGAGGGGTAGAAAAAGAGAAACCTACCACTTGACAACCACCAGCAGCACCACCCGCCAGAATCTCCCACGGCAACCAGATATTCCCCGTGCTCTTGTCTGTGAACTTGCCCCGGACCAGGTCGTTGACCGTCAGCTTGATCGCCTTCTCGGGCGCCACGCCCACGAGCTGCGGCAGCACGCCCGAGTAGAGGCCCCGGAAGCCCTCGTTGCGGATGACCTTCTTCGCGCAGTCGATCGAGTTCTTGTAGAGCACCTGCCCCACGGCCGAACCCCGCTGGTTCTGCATCCGGGTCTTGACCAGGTCGATGGGGTACACCATGAAGGCGCCGAATGCGCCCGCCAGACTGCCCAGCGCGAAGTGGTGGACGGATTCCAGCACGTCGTATAATATCGATTTGGAGGAAGCAAAGGCTTTGGCGCCAGCGTCGGAGATGGCGTTGAGTCCCACGTGGGACGCGGTATGCCATGAGGGATCCAGCACGCGCGCAAAGTCCTTCAGGCCCAGTCTACCCGAAGTCCCGTCGAGACCAGCAAAGTGAAAGAGGATATCGGCCTCCATGGGGGTATACAGGTTGAACCGGCTTATCCGTGCGGCCTCGTTCAGGAAGTCGGTGCGGGTAATCTTGCCGTCTGTGCTCTTGGTGGTCGCGTTGCGGATAATCAGCTCGACCATGTCCATCTGCTGGATCATGTTCTGGAAAGCCCTCACGTTGGCGTACGAGATCTTGCTCCCGGCGGAGATGTTGCAGAGGGTGGGGAGGTTGTCGAGGAGGTAGTCGGACAGCTTGTGTGAGGCCGTCTCCTTGATGATGCGCTGGAACTCCTCGGGCTCGATGAATCCGTCCTTGTTCTTGTCGAAGTGGAGGAAGGCCTGGCGCACCCTCTCGCCCTGCAGGCCGCGGAGCATCTGGGCGAACTGGGGATACGTCATGGTATGTCTCTTATCCTTACCACCGATGTACAGTGTGGCCCACTCGCCATTCCAGTTGAAGGGCAGGCTGTCGTCGCCCTTGTGCTCCTTCCAAGTGTCGTAGAAGTCGTCGAAGTTGATGTAGCCGGTGCGGTTCTTGTCGAAGAAGCGGAAGATGACCTCGTACTCTGCGTCGGGCTTCGCGAGCAGGTTCTGGAAGACGCCCCAGTCCTGCATTGTGACGCGGCCCTTGCGGTCGCGGTCGGCGACGCGGAAGAGGATGCCATACTGGTAGCGCTTGATCTTGTGCTATCGATAAGGAAACGCGTGGTTAGCAAAGTCGTGGACTTTGAGTCAGAAGAGTCAGAAGATGGGGGAAGCAGTACGTAGTCCTCGCTCTCGGGCGCGACGGCATCAATGAAGGACTCCTCGTCGAGGTAGTACTCGCCCGTGTCTTGGTCCTTCTTCGCGAACTTGAGGAACGAGCTGCGGGTGAGGTGGGACAGCTGTGGCTCGTCTGTGGTGCCGAGGAGCACCTCTCCGACTTGTTCCTTGACCGTGGCCATGGTGCTGCGCGGAAAACGGCTGCGACTTCGACTGCGACTGCGACTGCGGTGAGCGAATGTCGGAGCAGCAGTCGGGAAGCAACAACGAAGGAAGGGGTCAAAACGATTGAAATGTCGAAGTGAGCGACACGTATAGAGAAAGACGACAATGGACACGAGATCAAAGCCACCGAGGAAGAGTTGAAGTGAAATTGACCCACTTCAGGAAGCTTGCCGCGGTTGCGAGTTTCGGCGAGTCTACGGAGAAGTCGGTGGGCTTCCCTAAGGTTTTTTTTGTTGCCAAACCGGGGAAAGCGTCGAGGCGGGCAGGGGTGGCAGGGGTACGGGCACGGGGAGTGGCCAGAAGCAGTCCGCCAATCCCACTGGTGTCCGCTAGTCTAGGTACAGAATAGGTACGTGTAGAGATAGAGATGGTATAGCGATAGAGATAGTGAGAGAAGTAGAAGAAGCAGAAGAAAGAAGAAGTTGTCGCTGAGTGATTTTGCAAAGTGTTGGAAATTCTTTTTTCCCATGCGGCAGCCACTGGCGAAGGTGTCACCAAGGCTCTCGCTCACCGCCCCAGTTCCCAGGGTGGCATGGATGCAACAATGCAGAAATGAAGCAAGAATCGGCTACGCCTGCCCCCTGGAGGCCAAAAAAGCACTTCCCCTAGTGTGGGATTGATGCAATCATGGATTTGATCACCTGGTACGTTTATGTTTATATAACTCGCGGATATTCCCACGCATATCCGGGGCCGCCTGGGTTCTGGAGCCGCATCCGTGGGGACTGAACAAGTCGAACGTCGGCACTGCACCTCGACTCCCACGCGCACGCATGCCCACGTCTGTATGCCGGCAGCACGGAAATAATCATAAAAGTCTTGTCGTACGAAGAGGCGTCGCATCACCAACAATGGTTACACACCACTACTTTTCGCCCCTTTGGTGGTGGCCATAAAGATCCGCGGGCGTTCCTGGGCGAGACACGGCGTCGGGCGCTCCCGAGTTGCCGGTTGCGGTATCCCGTCCCCGTCTCATGTGACTTGGGAGTTGTGATTAGTCATCCTCCTATTCCACCGGCCTCCTTACTCCTGTACACAGTACATCGCCTATTATTCCTATGTCGCGGGTATATGTAGTCCCGAGAATTTACGACGATATTGGGGCTGCCCTGATACGACCTTGTCCCATGCCGTAATTTTGGGGAGACGCGTCCTTTCGCTCGTCTCTCTTTTGCTCTTGTCGCATTCCGCTCGCGACTCCATGGCTGGAGATAACATGACGGTCTATAGAAAACCTGAGGGCTGACCACTTTCTTCCTTGATATATGAAACAAGTCCTTGCAAGAATAGCCCTTCGCGGCTCACGTAGCTTTGCACGTAGCCTTGGACCAGCGGGCCTTCTCAGAAGCGGCATCTCGATAACTCTGGGGAGCGGAGGCCATCATCGTGGGGTGTACCATAGACTTGTATTCCTGAACTCAATGAAATGGAACGCCGGAAGCCTGGATTCCTCTTCCCATCCGCAACCAATCCCAAACTAAAATGATGTACTAAAACGAGTATGGTGGAGAAGCATGCTCAAAACATGGCGCCGTCTACGACGCAGGCGCCGCAGCCCATTTCTTCTTCCTCTCTTCCGCCTTGCGCCTGTCCGCCTCGCTCATCCAGCTCGCTCCACGGTTGGAAGCCCCGGTGTCTCTCTTGGACTCGCGCTCGTCTCGCCGGTCGTCGCCTTCCCGCGGTCCGCGTCCTCGACGTCCAAATCGATCGCCCCGGCGCTGTTTCCTTCCACGACCACCCTGATCGTTGCCCTCGCGTTCGCGCTTCCGTGATGCGCGCTCGGGAAGCGCCTCATCCAGCCCCTTCGGCGGTCCAGTCTCGCCAAACTTCTTCGCCCGCTCCAGCTTCTTCAGTCCTTCATCGTCTTCAATGTTGAGTCCAAACTTGGCAGCCCGCCTCTTCCGCTTCTCAATCTCCTCGTCGATGCTGGATGCTGCAAGACCCTTGGCATAGCTGGGCGGTGGCTCCTTCTTCTCCTCCTCTTTCTCTGCCGACTCGGTAGCTTCCTTCGAGGGGCTCTTCACCGAGAGATCGGCCGTCTTCGACGGGTCGACGTCGGCAACTTGGTTGGGTACTGCCTGGGGATTGTCAATCTGGCCCACACCTCCGGCCTTCTCGACCGTCTTCGACTCTGGCTCGGCAGGTTTTGCGGCAGCAGGCGCGGGCGCCTCGTCGTCGTCCCAGTCAATCTCATCCTCGAGTTGAGCTGCGTCCTTGGCCGGAGCAGCAGCAGCTTCGCTTGGCTGGGAGGCCTTCTTCTCGTCGTCCTTGGTGAGACGGTCCACCATGTCGGCCTTCTTGCCGCCCGTTGGAAGGCCACGCGTCTTGAGAAGCGCCTCCAACTCGGCATTCTTCATCTTCGCGTATTCGGGCATCTTGAACGTGTTTCGGCGGGTTCTCCGTATGAGAGAGGTCGGTCAAAGGAGGGCGGCGCGGTCAAAGGGGACACGCGGAGCAATGAGCAACGTGGCCTATGCAGGCGGGTTTCACGGAATAATGCGCTGGCGATGGGGTACTCGTAGCTTGCAATCGATGCGCGTCGGGGGCGCAAACGCTGAACAACGAGTGTATGAAGTGATGTGAGAGATGGAGATGAAGAGGAGCTGGCGCGACAGCTTGGGGGCGGCTCAAACAAGGGAAAGGCTAAAATCGTGGTTAGCGTCTTGGCGGATGCGCTTACCATTCTCGATCTAGCTCGCGACGTCATGTCTAACTTTGGAAATTTATAGATGCAGGTGCTTTCAATCTCGGTTCCATACACGCCCACCTGGACACTTGGGTTTTGGCAGTTTTTGAAGACGACGATACTCCTCTTTCAGCCAGCCGTCTTCCTGTCCGCAGCTCGGAAGGTACCAAGAGATGCTCCTCTGTGAGTACTGGCAGGCAGTACAAGTTTGTGAGATACATGGGCTTCTACCATTGCAGTCTGTTGTCCGAGCACCCGAAGAGATCTGTTCTTTCTCTTAAACAATCAATCGAAATGAGAGATCGGCGACAGATCAAATTATTGTATCCCATAGGCCTACGGCTTTCAGACTTCTCCTTTGGCATCGCGGCTTGTCCATTGAAACATTGTCGTCACAATCCAAGGGGATATTCACTGAAGTCGGCATATTGAGCAAATCCCCCTCCAGGGGCATATTCACCTTATGGATTTCGACCACCTGATCGTCGCCGCTCCGAGAGGGATGGCGTTATGAGATCCATGTTCATCAAGGCGTCGCGCTATCCATTGGTATCTCAGGTATTCTTCTCTGATGCGCATCACACACGAGCAGTCCGGGTGACGGGCTGAGCAATTCAGAGCAGCAGTTCTGCAATGCGTTCCCAAATCCGTTAGTGGCAGCATCTGACACGGGCTGGACTCCCCATGATCCATGGATGTAGGATTGACGCAACAGTGGACGAACACTCTCGTACCGTGCCGTGCCGTGGTGCCCGCAGCTCGCACACACTGCCAAATCATTGAGCAGTATCCACTATCCCCTCCAGTTGACAGATTCGAGGGCTGGATGGCGACGGGAGTGGTGGTTTAGGGTTCCCTGTCACACCTACGGGACGCCTCAAGAGGTGGAACACTCGCACCATCTGCTCCAAACGGGTGTGTAGGAAACCATGAATGGCGGGGAAACCTCTACAATATCCAAGGCGGCACATACCATGCTCGAAGTGGTGTGGTGATCCATTCAACGACGGGACGGTCTGTGATATCCGCGAGCATTTGTTAAATGGCTTTTACGAAGATAACACCATCCTCGATCCTTGTGATGGGCGTATGTTCTGTCTTACGGAACGGCGCACAGACAAGCGGAAGCGCGGGGGCTATATCAGTTGTAACAACCCCTGCTCTAGCACTGGCGCTGGGAGTTGTTGAAGGGCCATCTTCGGCAGCTCATTGGAAGATGGACCTACCACCACGGTATTTCAGGATACCACTTCCGGTATAGAAGGGTAACGTGACTGAAAAGCTATGCGTCCAGGGTAAGAGATAGCACACTTGGACCGACGAATGGGAGCGCATAGATGGGGTGTCTTGGTGATTGTGGCTCGGGTGAGCCTGGAGGGCGGGAGGAGAAGCGGAAATGCCTCACTTTGTCGGCATTTCACCATGGATTTGTTGAGAGCGCGAAAGGAAACCGACGAAACCAGCATGAAGCCAACTTTCACTTTCGCAGGATCTCGCTTTCTGTCGCTCCAGATGGACGTCTCGGTGATGGCGACGGCTGCCTTGAAATCCTGATGTGCTGGCAGTGTGGCGGGACGATCTTGGAGCACAGCCTCAGTCCAAGAGTGGATGTTTACGCCCCCCAGGCTCGAGGCTCAGCTGATTTCGGGCACGCACTGGGCAGCAGCACGCAAATTCATGCAACAGCAGGATTCAGCAAGCATCGACGGTCACGAGAGTGCTCGCCGTCATGCGGTAGACGCACAATTGGAGGGGGGTTTCTCTGCCGCATCGAGGGAGGTGCAGGTAGGAGAAGTCTATGCGGGAGCTGAAGCAAGCAACGAGTGGATTCCTGCAGGGTGTGGTCAAGCAACAGGCAGGCATCGCAGTTGGCTTTAAACGGTGTCTCTGATCGCCGTCTGAGGGTTGAAGGGAGACAGGAAAAGGGACGGTTAGTGAAGGGCTCTAGGCCAACCAGGCCGATGCCCCGCGCCTGACGGGAGCTCCCTCGTGCAGGGGTCTTGTGCGAATCGTGACCCGAATTGCCGTCCTCAACACTTCACTGGTCCTCCACCCATCTCTCCCCATCTGCCTCTGCCTCGAGCAGCCGCCCATCCTTCGCAAGCGCCGCTACTCCACGGAATAATCAATGGCCATGGCATTGGCATCTAGCCCAGCTCCCGGCCGGCACACGCCGCGTCCGTGTCGCCATCCTCGCGAGCCTGCGCGTTTGGTCGACTCTCGCGGTATACATATCAGGTCTCTTATCCCGGCCGCGCCGTCTCACCACACACCAGAAGTCAGCAACGTCGGACTTACTCTGTCCAACGGTAGAAGAGAAGGCCTTTTCGATCATCCACCGAGTCGCCCCTGAAGACTTAAGGCATCCTTGGGAATAGAGCCACTGGGATAAGCTGTCCGGCCCGTCGCTAACACGCCATATTGTATTCTGTCCCCACTGCGGCAACTGGACCCTTCCCCACGTCTCACGCGTTGTTCTTAAGAAGAGAACCTGCACAGACTCGAGATCGCCCATATCAACCAGCGTCACCCTGCTACGCTTGTCCGCCTCGCTCTCGTTACCTCCGCTTCACTCTGTCTTGCAGTACTGGTAGTCTGCACGCAACAGACGAACGCTTGGACCATCACCCTGCATACACCGCCACACTTCCTACGGCGCCTCCGAAGTGGCGCAACGCTGCCAACGACCAACGACTCACCGAATTTCTGCAGTCCATTCTTGGGCGTTGGGTACTTCTTTTTCGCTGTCTGACTTAAATGGGTAGCCTCCCATCCCATGTATTTGCCTCATAGTCCATTTGCCACCCCCGGGCACCCGATATCTGGTCCCAGCTCCCGCACACCCACCCGCTACCCTCCAAACCGCCTGACCCGAATTCCCCGAGCTGAGGCTTGCTGACCCTACCGAGTGTACGAAACCTTCCGGCGTGCTAAGGAACCGCTCCGCTTCGTGCTGACCTTCCCCTTCGGCGCTCGCGTAACCACAACGGTCCTGGAACATGCCTTCATGAGTTACTCAGCACCCACCAATTCCAGTAGCACAGGGCCCCATCAGCCGTTTCTCGCTGTGTCCAACCGGGTTTCACCACAGATATGGCTTCCTATAAGTCACAAAGCAATCTTCCGGGGAGGGTCGACGAGTCGTCACCGTACACCTACCGCGCACCGACGAGCCGATTGCCACAGAAGTCTGTCACACCCACTCCCACCTCTACCTCCCAATTACCTGCTCCTGGCTATTCAAAGCTGCAAAAGAAGCGACCGACCAGAGATGACCCAGCGCTTCCCAGCAGAACTGCCATCAGCCAACGGGTTCCCGTGGCAAGGCCAGCAGTAGCTACTAAAAGTCGCCAAGGAAGCGCTCCTACGGTACGCCCCCCTTCAATGCCATTCCTCATGCTTCCTGCTGATACTCTACCCCAGGCCCCATCTTCTCGTTTACCAAAACCCGACCTGCCGGCGTCCACTCGCACCCCATCACTAGTATCAGGTTCGTCAACCTCAACCGTTGAGAGCCCCCGATCGAATGTGCTCAGGAGAAAGCCATCGAGCATTGGCGTCTCAAAGGCCGCGCAACCCACCCAACATAGAGGTGGTTCCATGTCTTCTCAAGAAGAGGGCAAGCCTTCAAACTCCTTGCCAGGGGTTTTCAAGGATCCCTTCTCGGAGACCGTCCTGGGCATCTCGCTCCCCGCAACATCCACCATCTTAACACGCTCCGACTCGCGCATAGAACTACAGGGGGATACTGTCTATGACTACGAGGTTGGCCCAACGGAGATTCTGCCATTGCCAACTCCGCAATATGCTTTGTCTACAACACCCTCAACACGATACTCCGAGTCGCCTGGCCCATTCAGTGTCTCCTCCACTCCCACTTCGATGTCGTCCTACTCTCCTGGCGTAATATTGTCAAGTAAAACGCGGGTCCGACAGGCGAGCCCCTTGCAAGGTCGCCCTCCCCTTTCAAGGCAGAACACTCCAGATGATTCAAGAATTCGCCCCCAGCGTGGACTCTCGTCAGTTCGCGAGTCTTCGACCTCGTCATCTTCAACTTCGACAGTTATCGGTGATGGATCAAGATCAAAAGATAGGCAAGCCACCCAGCGTCTGCCCCCTCCACCACCTAGTCCCCAGTCAAAGACCGGCTCTCGCCCTCAAGCTCCGCCGGAACTCGCCCATCTCGCAGATGACCCCCCTCTAGCATCCGATGGACCTCGTAGACCGATACGACCAAGCCGCAATGGCACGGCTGAGATAGTTGGATTGCGGGAGCCCTCTCCTATCATCCAAAGTAACATGACCAGTTTCCCCTCGTCCCACCGACGAACGAGCTCTACCGAGTCCAAAATGGCAATGTCAAGCTCGAGCAGGCCTAGATTTGGGATGCCCTCAAAATCCTCTTCCCGTAACCCTTCGCCAAGTCTTAGTCTTGCGTCTCCACCCCTCTCTAGTTCTCGTCTACCCACCCGCGAGCCAACTCCAGACATGTACGCGGACGCCGACGCCCGACGATCACAAACTCTCCCCTCGTCACAGACCACAGCTCCGAGCCCCGGAAAATCGTCTCGCTTTGGATTCTTCCGGCGCAAGACGGAACCCGCGCCAGCGACCAAACCAGAGAAGAAGCTACACAGGCGTGGACCAGCCGCTGGTACTGGGCATGAAGGATACGGCAGATACGCTGTGAGGGGTCGCAGCGGAAGCTCGGTCAGTGGCAGCAGCATCGGAAGATCGGCCAGTGCAGGAACGACAACTGAAAGCTTGAATCATACTCCATCAAGCCGAAAGAGTAGCTTTACAAGTACAGCTAGTACTGAGGTGGATGATTTCTTTCTCGAACGTCTGGCCCCTGTTACTATTCGAGGAACTGGAAACAGCACGGAGCGCCTTGCAAGTCCCGATTCAATCCCCGGCTCGAGCAGTCTTGAGCTTTCTCATCGTGTTGGAGATGGGCAGCAACGATCATCCAACATTCCTGGAGCCACCTTGGAACAGAAGAAACCTACGCTACTGCCCTCTGCTATGTCAGACCCGGTACGCGGGGCTTCGCCGATGAAGAGAATGCCACTAGGTTCACGGAGACCATCGGAGAGCGACGATGATAGCAAGCGCTCTTTCCTACCCTCCCTGACAGCCCGAAGGACATCTCGAGCCTCCAAAGTCGTGGATGGAGGCCCTCTCTCCAAGGTGGTTTCGTCCAGTAGCGTGACCGACCAAGGTTCAAAGAGCAAGTCAGGCAAGGGCAAGGCCGAGAAGGCAACGACAAAGCCTTCAAGGAAGTGGAACTTTTTTCAGCGGGCACAAGCTACTTCGAAGGTTGAACCCGCTGTGGAAACCGCTGCCGTCAGCAGGGTACATCCTTCGAAGTCGGTGGCTCATTACGCATTGATTGATGCGCCTACGGGTATTGATATGGAAGATATCGAACAGATCATGCAGGAGGCGAACAATTTGGATGATGACTCTCCCCCCGAAGAACGCCTTGACAACTCTATTCCCGGTCCAGTCACCCAGCCAAAGGAGAGGTTGCATTCAATGCTCCTCCCACCAAAACCCCTGTTCCCCTCGCACCTAGCAACACCAAACCGGCCGGCGTCGCCAAAGGTCTACCTCCGTGCTGAGATGCCACCCATGCCATCCAAGCCATCACAACCCGCCCTGACCGTGGTCACAAACCCCGAGACCGTCCCAATTCCGCCTCCGTCTGTTTCGCTGGGGGACCTGACGCCAGTCACTGATCTTTCGCCTCCGTCGTCGCCTTTCCGGCCTTTGTCTCCCATGGAACCTTCGGAACCAGCACCAATCGCGCCATCCGACTCTACGGTCATATTGCCAGACATCCTTCCACCACCGGGACCACCATCCGTGACACTTCCTCCTCGCCCAAGCCGCCTCGCACAAGTGGGTCGTATCCCGCAGGTGGTTTCTAGCCGGAAAGAAGAGCATCGTCCGCCGTCACGGTCGTTTTCGCGACCTTTCCTCAATAATTCGCCAATCCCCCGGACTTCATTCGACCCAGCTTCTCCCTTACCAGCCACTGCAGGTCCTGTCGAGCCTTATCCTGTTCTCCAGGGGCTTGATGTCCTCTCTCACGGATTAGCTATCGCCACGCTAAGCCCGAACGCCGAGGCTTCTAACCGACAGAGCGAGTTCTTCAAGTTTCCGCCCAGGAAGGATTCGGAGGTCTCCTACTCAAGCAGCTCGGGCGCTTGGAGCTTTCCTCCCACTTGTGGTACCGCCGTGATTCCTGGCGCGGGCGCACCTCAGTCAGAAGACGAGGTCTGGCGTGAGTATGACGATTTGATTGATGAGGTGCTTTCGCCTCTCCAGGTGGGGACCGTACCGGAAGACCAGCAAGACTTGAGTCGACATCCGTCGTTGGAGCCCCTGCCGTTGAAGCCCAAGGATGCACAAGCTTCCACCGAGCCTTCGACGTCAGAGCCTGGTCCGTCAAACCTTTCCCTTCATCTGCGTCGATCTCGCTTGCTTGCAGTCCTTCATTCCGCGCAGTCGCCGACGTCGCCCATCTCGCTGTCTGACTTCATACAAGATTACCCAGACCAGAGATTGAGTGTGGTCGACCCTGTAACCGGTCGATTAAGCTTGCCTACAAGTGGTCGTATGTCTACCGGCTCCGTTCCGCAGAAACGCCCAAGTTCGACTCGCTCCAGTCTACCAGCGTCCCTGACTCTGAGTGCACGTCAGTCGCGGGCAACCATCGCTTCAACATCCGATAAGAATCGCGCCAGCGGGAACAGCAACCGGTATAGGGATACGAGACTCATGGAGCTTGCAGAAAATCAATCCGATGGGCTTGTCTCCATGGCGAACCTGCGTTTTGGTGCATTGATGACGAGCAAGTGGCTCAGCTTCGGCCGCGTTCTGTTCAGCCCCGCTCACTTCGAGCTCAAAGATCCCACACAGGACCGCGTTCTCGTCATTGACGGTCTCGGCAAAGATTGGTCCTACTACTGCGCGCTCACCTACCCTGAGGCGAGCGTCTATAATCTCGGGCCAGGCATGTCGTCTTCCAACACCCCGGGCACGTCCGAACCGTGGTCCACACTTCGCAACCATCACCACGTCTGCCATGAAAACCTGTCAGCGCCATTCCCCTATCCGCGAGGGTTCTTCGCCTGTGTTGTGCTCAGGTTTCCGCCCGCGCTTCCCTCGTCCGTCCACCGCTTCGTCGTCTCGGAGTGCAAACGTGTGCTGCGCCCTGGCGGCCACCTGGAACTTTCGGTTCTGGATCTGGACCTTGTCAACATGGGCAACCGAGCACGGCGCGCTATCCGCGGATTGAAGGTGAAGATGCAGGTTGCGGATGAGAACATCTCACTACGTAACATCAGCGACGAGATCATGGCCGCCTTGGGCCGCAAAGGGTTCGTGGAGTGCAACAGGTGCTTCGTCGGCGTACCGGTGGCAGGCAGGCTGCCCAATCCAGAGGATAGCGAAACTTCCGACGGCAAGAAACGAAAGGGTAGCACGGCCAGCTCTTTGGACAAATCCAAGGGCACCCCGAAGAGGAAAGGCAAGGTACCTAAACCCGAGGTTTCCTTCTCGGATCTCCTCAACAAGCATTCCTCCACGGGCTCCACGGACGATGGCATCACGGATATGGTTGCGCGAGTCGGTCGCTGGTGGTACTCGCGCTGCTACGAGTCGCTCGTGCTTCCCGAGGCGGGAGAGCCCGATGCCGCGACCTCTGGGAACCTGCTCGAGAGCAGCATCTGGAGGGACGAGGCGCTCATCAACGAGTGCGAGAAGCGAGGCACCAGCTTCCGGCTTCTGATCGGGTATGCGCAGAAGCCCGAGGTCGGTGTTCGCCGGACAGTCAGCGTCTGATGATATTCTTCCATCCATGTCCGAGGGAGGCGTCTTTCTCCTCTGGTGTTTTATCAACTTTACATTTTTTCCCCGAGCTGCGCTCCTTGGTCCCGGAGACTGGCTTTACGCACGGAATACGTTTTAATTATGGCGAGGGACTATTTGATTTTTCTTCAGGCGTTTTTTGCTGCGTTTTAGCGATTTCCTTTCATTCTTCCTTTTTGCACAACACGGTCTCTTTCCAGCATTTCACGCATAGCGAGCGCATAGCGATGAGGGAAAGTACAGAAGGCGGCGCAAGCCCTTCTCTTCATGATTATATCGTTGGGTCGTAGCATCATCATCATCACAGAACCATCATTATCGGCGGCAGATTTTTATTTCCGAAGAAGCGAGGGAGCTGGGCACATGCTGGTAATGGAACCACACTATTGAGGAGGATTGGAGGATTGGAGTACTAATACCCCCCTTTAAGTTTTGACGCCGTATTGCTTTGGGCAAGGTCACGGATATGTAGATACGATTGATGATGGATATATGCAAGCAATATGTAATGAGACCCTTGAAGTCTTCTAGTCCTATCCGTCCGCCGTTTCGATGACTCGCCTCACACATATCCCATCCCCATCCCCATCC
>JAFHBW010000472.1:0-16832 GCA_019022765.1 Westerdykella sp. P71
GTTGCCACGTTGAAGCAGCTCCGCCTCGTGTGCCACAATTTCAACGCCCTGATCCAGGCATACGGCAAATCAATCCGAGCCAAGGCTCTGGCTAGAGACTACAGTCAAGACCTCGTTGACTGTTTTGACGTACTGTGGCGCGAAAAGAACCATCTCAGGGCACTCTTCGTCACAGATGGCAGGATTCAGGAGGCGAGGTGGATGGCCGCAGTCCGCCTGCGAACCGCCGATCACGTATGGCGTCGTCGTGATTCGTGGTTTGATGAGTTAGGGAAAACGACACAGGACATCATGTCCATGTGGGAGTATGTCGTAATGGGACTCGGCATCATGTGGCGTCTCCATGATTGTGCTACTCAAGAGATGTGCCTCGACTTCGGATACGACGCAATGCATGCAGAGGAATACATGAGCGACATCACCATTGACTACCCTCAACTTGAAGATTTGGAAAGGAGAATATTGCGCAAGCAACTACTTTTCGTCGAAAATCTGACCAAGGCGCACTGCGAGTCCTTGTACTACGCGCTGGGTTTCTGCGTGCGTATCCTTTACCAGGCCCGCAGGTTTGCACGCAAGTCAGATCCCGATCGCGAAGAAGGTCTACGTGAGTGGGTCAAGTGGCTGGCATTGCGAGAGGGACCAACCTTTGTTGCGACGGCGTGGCGATCAGAAGCTGTCAAAGTGCTACACAGTGAATTAATTGGAAGAGCATTCACGAGCAGAGATCTTACGCAGATGGATATCGAGAGGGCTGGTGTAACCCCTTTGTACGAAGCAGTAAAGCAGGGCATCGAGCCAAGAGGTGTTTGCCCGAGCCCACCTGGATCGCCGTACATGATTGCTTCGGATGGAGCCATTGCTGAACTCGAACATTGGTCCGGTGGTCTGCCGGCCACACAGTGGCACTTGGGCCTGGGCCGTCAAGCAACCTGCGAAGTGGTATTTATTTACCGATAACATGGCAGTCGAACGCAACTATTCATGAGTACCATTTCTTATCAATTCAACCACTCAAGATTGAGAGACATAATTCATCAGAATATTTCCATGTCGAGCGGTTTTTCGTCCCACTCGGTAATGCCATGGCACCTTGTAAGAGAACTACTAGAAATCATGATGACAACTGGCAACAACGCCGGAGATTCCACATATTCCTACGAGAGGCCGCCTGAGAAGACCGTGCCGCATTATGAGTGAGGATTCATGACACGGGCATACGGTGTTCTTGGATAGTCAATGCACCATCCTTTGGCAAAGTTGACAGATTTCTACGTGTGCCATGATCCTTACGGGGACCCTGCATGGATGTCTTGAAGCAGTTTCATAGCATGTATAAAGGGGACCAAGGAGACCTACTTGTAACCCATACAACTGAGCTTTATGTAAACGACATCCGCCATCTCCAAGAGACAAGCCTACATTATGTTTGCCCACTCCAAGCTTCTTCGCACATTTGTCTTTCTCTTTGCAGTTGCTGCCATTGTATTGGGGCACGCAATTCCTAGTCCAAACGCGCATCGTGCAGCAATACAGGCCGACGAACATAAAAACCCACCTGTGGTACTGGAGAGCCGCGCCCCAAGAGTGGCCGATTTGCCACTATTCAGTCGAGGGGAACTGAGCTCCATCTATACGCTCTGTCTAGATATAACGCGACAATACAGAAGAAATGACTATTGGTTCTTTGTTGGGAATAGTGGGGGGTAAGGCATGTACAGAAAACTGCAAGCACATTAGTTGATGACCAGTGTAGTTATCTTGCTTACTGCTTCGACCATCCGCGATTCAAACCAATCCCTATAAGCGGCGCCCGAAGGTACGCAAGGTATGAGCACCGTGAGAGAGACCCCGAGGGTAGAGGGAGTCTGCGTAATGGGAACAGGGATCTCAGAAAGTATTATGACGAAATCATAGCGCCCAAGGTTGGAAACCTCCAGATCGACCGTATCATGCTCGTGGATCACTCGTCGACGGGCCAATCGGTGGAGGCGACTAAATTGCTGTTGATGGACATGTTCCAAGCCAAGGGCCGAGAGGTTGAACGTCGATTCTGGAATGTGCAATGGGGTCTGTTCAACGTTGTTGATGGATCCAAGGTACGAGACGGGGGTCGGACCGTCGACGTAACAGACCCCAACGGTTTTCAAAAACCCATCATAATCGCCACTACAGGGAGCTCCGGACACGTGAACAAGCTTCTTGGGGATAAAACCAAACACAATCGATGCCAAGTAAGTTTCCGTATCATGCAACCCTTTATTCATAAGACGCGCATCGCAGTCCCAGGGCCGCATTCAATTTCCATACATCCCAGCCACAGGAGAGGAGATATACTGACCGTTATTAGGCGGATTACTGGCCATCCCTGTGGTACAAATCTGTTGGAGAAATTTGGGAAAGCAGAGGAGGTAAACGTCAAGCGATGAGGATACGGCAACAGATCAAAGACGCGGTCGAAGAACGAACACCGGACGGGCGGCAGTTAAACCCCAGCCGGATCAATTAGGTATTCAGGAACAAGGAATCCTCCAAGGACTGAATGGGCATTGGGGCACACTTGCTAGGTCGAAGGCCAAACTAGAAGTTTTTTTATCATTAGAGGGTTAGAGTTGTAGGGTTTCAATTAGTACAATGTGTCTATAGCGGTGCTACAGGCAGCGCCTACCTAGAAGCAATTGTAATTGGCAGGACTACCCTCGTATCCTTTTCTCTCTAGTATCATTGTTTCCTTAGTCTACAGGCAATTGCTTAACGGTTCTTAGTAGCCGCTAGAGTTCGCAGGTTCTTGATTTAAAATTCCACTGGACATCGCTAGTAGAGAATAATGGAAGTTATCTAAAGGTAGCCTTTTAACTATTAGGCTACGTAATTATCTCTAACGTAAAGCCATTAGGCGCCGTGACTAAAGGCAAACGCGTCCCAACTATCAAAAGAACAGTTACCGACCAAACAGTAATGCATATTCGCCTTCGCATATTCACGTACTCGCGCCTAGCTACCAACCGCACACAGCCTAGCCTAGCAAGTGACGAACCCACCGTAGCGGCGCGACATAGGTTGATTTGAATGATTATATTATAATAGTGAAAGGCTGTTAGGCAGCTAACACGTGTTGTTGTGAAAAGCAGCGACTTAAGCTAATTTTCCTAACAGAGTGTTTGTTTTAACATGCTGCCAACAGAGTGTTGTAGACTAGTCCTTCCTTCCTTCCTTCCCCGTCCTTTTTCCTATACCTCCTGCCTCTCTCTCTCTCTCTCTCTCTCTACGCATGCCTACGTCTGTACATAGATACTGCGCAGCATCTACGCAGTATTTACGCGATATTCTAGGGTAAAAATTGCAAGAAACTTAGCTCTGCACAGACTGCATCTGTCTAGCGTAGAGACTGAGGGCGTAGGAGAGATACCAAGCTCTGCCAAGACCTAGGAACACAAGGGAGGAAGTTTATTCTAAGAGAGGAAGGAGCTCTAACAGACTCTGCCTTCTAACAGACCTTTAACAGGCTGTTGCATCTAACACGCTCTTACGTACAACAGCCTGTTTTCTTAAAACAGCATTTTTATCTGCATATCTACCTAACAGATGCTACTAGACCTAACAGCTTCTACAGAGATGTTGAAATTGAACATGTTTGTTTAATCATTCAAATTAACCTATACAGCGTCTTACGGGCAGGATCGCCCCAAGCACCACGACGTATATGAGACACTGCATATTCCCCATCACCAGTTATCGTTATAGTTACTTATACTAAGCCGCTGATACCCGCACCCCAATCCACTACAACCACCTCCTCATCAACAACCTCTCCTCCGACCTCACCATCAACCGCTCAATCTCCTCCAACTGTACCATCGTCCCCTCACTCCTCTCCATCCCCGCCAGCAGTTGCAAACTCCTCCGCACATCCGCCAACAACTCGCTGCGGCCCGCATGCGGCGGAACCAGCCACCGCTGCCGGCACAGCGGACACGCATGGCTCCAGGGGTGGTTCCTACGGATCGACCGCTCGATGCAGTGGCGGCCGAAGACGTGTTGGCATGGTCCGCAGTTCACGATGCGGACGGGGTACTCTGGGTCGTCGGGACCGATGTACGGGTGTGGGCATTGCTCACTGTAGGTGTATGGATGCATACATATGGGGCAAATCTCTTCGTCTTCTGCGAGAGCTGCGAGGGGGACTGGCTCGGTGTTGCGGGAGAGGAAGTTTTGGATGGTGGATTCTGGGATCGTGTTTGACATTGGGGAAGTTAATGCGTTAGATGTTGAAATGAAGGAAGATTATGGACTATGAGGACGGATAGTAGGGACTCAGCGTACCTTGGCGATGAAGAGAAGAAGCCTTTTATAGTCAGAAATCATGTCACTGTCATTCACGAGACGTACGCCAGGATGGACTGGTTACATTCAATCTCGTCTATGCATACACATGTGGCATCATCACCGCCCCGTCACTGAACAGCTATCACATTTCCTAATCATATCTCTATGCTGCTATTGATGGAAGGCGGACAATAGAAACCGTCCACAAGCTTCTCCAGTTCCGCTAGAGTGAAACCCTCCCGAAGCTGAAGTCTGAGATCTTGTAAGAGAAAATCCCAATTCGGATCCACCACTAAGACGCGGTCAAATTCGACCACCGTGGAATACTCAGAGTAAATAGGATGCACGGCGGCATTTTTACCGATTTTGAGCAGGGCGTCCTTTGACCTGGGATCGATTTTCACCCAGCTGTTCCCCAGCTGGATGTCCACCGACACCTGTGTTGGGGCGCTTGAATCTGCGTCGTCCAACGCAACTGTTGTGGCCAGAATATATGGAGACGTCGCCCCGCAGCAGAAAAGGGGCTTTCTGTCCGTCGTGTTGTCCAGGAATTCATGAATATTGTCCGAATTCTTCGTCACGCAGGCGAAACACATAATGTGCTGGCAAAGCCTTGTAGTTTTGAAATCCCCAGTGACAGCAAGCATGAGACGTAGTGGCATCCTCGGCGTGGTCGAAAACCGTTCCCAGGTGTAAGGCTGGGAGCATTGTGAGCAATGCTGGTAGGCTGGTGGGATGGTGTCCTTGACGACACGCGCGGTCAGGATAACAAGGTACCGTTCGGGCATGGTCGGTCGGAGCGAGGCCGTGAGATATGAGATCTTGTGGTGTGAGATATCGCGAGTAGTGAGTGAGTGCCGAGCTGGAAAGCGATGGAGACAAGCCGGGAAGTCTGATTCCGATGTCGATGTGAAAGTAATATAACAATGAGAGCGTTCGTCAAGCAATGTGTGTGAGTGTGTTGGGGGAGAAGGTCACAAAGCGAAGGAGGACTCTCTTTAACAGAAGCGCCATGCTCGGATTCACCTTCTTCATCTGCCCAACGTAAACAGCCCGTGGTCCTGGAGGAACTATCGCACAAGGACTGTACCTGCCCCCGGTACAACTTCCCTTCCACACAGTTGATTCCATAGATTCTCGACTGCGCCCTCGACTTCCTTTACTTTGACAGACACGCGGTCACTGTCTTCGTCAATGTCAATGGTCAACAGCATCCGCTCGAGAAATGCGACGGCCCTGTTGAGTTTCCCGCGGTTGTCAAGGCGTTCCTGCTGCGGACCTGAAAATCGGTCCGACCCTTCTTGTAGCTCCTCCTCTGCAGTGATATCAGCAGCGACGTCTGGTCCGCCCTGCACCTGAGGAGTCGCTTCTGAGGCAGTCAACCGCAAGAACCCCGTCGGTGACTGCACTCCAGTCCGCATTGGAGGCGTATCATGAACAGAGTACACAAACGTCTGCGGTACTTCTGGCACGTAGTTGAAGATCTCTCCTCGTCCTAGACCTCGTGGTTGAACGTCACCGGCAGTGTCCACGTCCCTCACTGTCACTCTCACCTCCCGCGGCACTTCAATTCTGACGAAGTCGACTCCTTCACCGGATCTCATGGGAGCAGACACATCCGCAGCGGCAAACTGCCCACCGGCCGCAACATCCCCATCCAGAACCCCTTCCTCTTCATGCTCGAACCACTCCTCCCTGCACGTCGGGCACTTTGTGCACCAGGGCCCTCCGCTGCGAAAGTGCATCTCGATGCAGCGTCGGCCGAAGACGTGCCTGCATCGACTTCTCGGATGCTTGCTGCGCACCGAGACGGGGTGCTCGGGGGCGCCGCCTAGATTGGCCGTAGCGGTGGTCCCACTGGCCCACCCCGACGTTGAATTCCAGCCCTGCAGGCCGTGGGGAGGGCTGTAGATGAGGTGTTGCGCGTAGGGCTCGAAGCAGATGGGGCAGGTGCGGTCGGTGGCGGGGAGATCGGAGGGGAAGACGCGGGTGAGGCGCCGGAGGTGGTCTTGGATTTCTCGCTCCGTGGGCATGGTGCTTGGTTTGGGGAGGTTGCAGGTAAGAGGCAAGAGGGCTCTAGGGGGGTGTGCTGCACATTTGAGTGGTAATGAGGAAGTGCTTTTAGGCGGATTTGATTTGTTGCTGTTGGGTGTATTCACTGCGTCTGTGAATTTTGGACGCTTGAAGTGATTCATGACCTGGTAAAGCTTCACAAGCCCAGTCCGGCGGCCCACCATCAAATGTTCGCATTGTCAGTGAATTTTGGCAAGTTAGTGACGGCATGCGAACATAGCAACAAGAAATGTATTGAAGGTGTGCAAAGGAAAAACGTCTGCAGCTTCACAACTTCCTTACATTCACCTCCTTCCCTTTTGAGAAATGCCGTGGTGCAGATTGGAAGCAAGGGAGCAGAAGTGAAACCGTCAGAATCCACCAAGGAAGTGAAGTTTCTTGTGAAACTGTTCGAGAATGGTCAACCGAAAAGCTTATTCTGGCTTCATGCTCTGGTGGTGATGCAGTCGAACGCTGCGTGCATGCGTAGTGAATACCCATGTCACGTGATGATATACCTCATGTTCACAGTCGTAGGGAGGGTCTTTCTCAAAGCCTATACGAGACGATACACATATGTGCTTTTATAATGTGTTTCGTTGTTCGTGATGGATGGCTGCTTGTTTGGAGATGTTCCGCAGGTGAGGTGGCACGCGACCTGACCCGTGATACGTGCCAAGACTTTTCCATGGTGAAACATGATGCATCACCACCAGCCATTCATCCCACGACAACGCATCGCCGGTCACGATTATTGACGATATCGCATTCTCGCCGACGAGAATGCCATGATGCAGTCGTGGCAGATCCAGCGACGCCGCACTGCCCAGGACATGGCAGCGACTCAGCCCTTTTAACGCACTGACGGTCAACATACGCCAGCAGCTTTGTGCTGTGTTGTTCTCGCTTCATGATGGATGGCCTCGTTGTGCGACTGTCGCCAACCCACCGCCAGTCCTTCCTGCCGTCCGTGAGGGGTTATTTTGTTTCACAGCATCGTGCGTACAGCACGGAGTATGTCGACAATGATTCCAGCGGACAATGCGGTCAACAATCTGGTTTCGCGACGCTGGCTGCTTCGCGAATAATGACAGGGCAACGGCACAGTCCAGTGTCCAGCATCGAGGGGCCTGGAGCAACTTTGCATCTTCACCACCGCCAGCCGCATTGTTTCGTGAATGATGAATTCAGGGTTCCGTGCGGGGCGGGAGTCATCTCCGATGGTCTGAGCTTCGACGTTTAGGGTTTGTGATGATGACGACCCTGGAGAGACTGGCAGAGGTTGAACATGGGCCGGGTACTTGGGAGAGCCTGGAGAGGGCTCCATCGGAAGGAGTTGATGAACGATAGACGACAGGCGATCTGACGTTGATCGATGAGAGCGAGTCTCGCTCAGCGTCTGGGGAAGCGCCCATCGTTTTTGCGAGATGGACACGAAAGGTCCACATGATCTCCCATGTGCTTGGCGCCTACGGTCTCGTCACATTTCCAAGTGCTCTTGTTCATCTTACAGCTCACCCATCCATTCGCGGAGGCAGCCCTGTCGCAGTGCGACGTCCTTTCATCAGCCGCTACGAAGAAGGCCCGGCGGTCCACCCAGGTGGCCGACCGTTTCCGTGACTGCGCTCCATTCAATGGATTATTGAAATTCCTGTTTGCCGGCGGTGGCGGGTCAAGAGATGGATGAAACGGCGGCAAATGCAAACATTTTGAAAACGCGCAAACACGGCGATACCTCAGCATGACGACCAGAAGTGGAGAAGAGAGTGAAAGAGTCTTTGATGGACGGGGCTGTCACCCCACCCCGGTCAGGCACCGAACGCTGGTTGGCGCTACGGTCGAGGGTGAAACGGGCTAGGCTGGCATCGTGCAGGAGCCCCGCCACCTGCTTGGCCCCTACGATTGGCCGACCGAAGTCCATCCCCTGGCCGTCCATTCACGGCCCGCAAGCGTTTCGATTTGAGTCGTTCGCTTACTGTACCCGTTTGGGCGATTCTCCACCTTTGGCCGTGCTGCCCCTGGCCTCTACCGGGAAACCCCTGCTTTTCCATGCTCTCCCCTGGCCCTGTGTCCCTTTCACCCCTTGTTTGCATCTCCATAAATTCTCCACTCTCTGCGGATCTCGACGAATCTCGACGCTTGCCCTGACCGGGGCCCTCGTGTGCAAATGAAAGGAGTGGGTCGCCGTAAATGGACGACATCTCGGCGAGCCACTCCTGCGGAGATGATGCACAACTCCTTATAAAAGCGCTTCAAAGCCCCCCAGTCTCCCGCTCTGTCACAAGTCTGCGACTTCGACAACCACTCGTTCACCTCGAACATCACGCTCCTTTGAGTTCCCTTCGGGACTGTACATTCTTTTTACAGCACTCTCTACCATCGACCATCCCCCCATATCAACACTACTTCTCCCCCACAGTCGCTCCCCCTGTCGAAGCCCTCCAGAACTATACAAAACACCACAAGAAACAATCAATATGGTTTCCTTCAAGAGTCTCTCTCTGCTCGGCCTTGCCAGCGCCGCCATTGCTGCTCCCGCCCCTGGCCGCCCCGTCAAGAAGGTCGTATGGCATACCGTCGTCCACACCGAATATGTCACCGTCTATCCCGGCCAGCCCACTCCTGCCCCCGTCCAAGAGGAGCAGCCTCAGCCCACCACCACCATCGCCTACCAGGCCCCTCCTCCTCCCCCCTCCTCCAACGTCGTCTACGTCACCCAGACCCCCCAGCAGAAGCAGCCTGAGCCCTCTCCCGCTCCCGCTCCTGCTCCCCAGCAGCCCCCCGCCAACGCCGGCTACTTTGGCATCGTCTCCGAATGGCGCAGCAAGCTCGGCCTCCCCCAGCTGACCGTCGACTCCCAGCTCGAGGCCAACGCCCTCAAGACCTGCGTCGACGGCAACGGCCAGATGGTCCACGAGCTCAACCCGGGCACCATGGGCCAGGTCCTCGCCCCGGGCTCCCCCGACGAGTTCTACCACGTCTTCGTCGGCGGCTGGCTGTGCGAGCGCCCCAACCTGCCCGGCCTCGACGGCGTCTGCGCTGAGGCCTCCCAGGGCTGGTACTACACCTCCACTGGCCACGCCGATATCCTCACCGACGACAAGTACAAGACCATCGGTTGCGCGACGTCGGGCGGCATCTGGGCTTGCGATCTTGGCTACTAGGCGCCAAAGGTGGAGGATGAGGAATGGAAGGGTTGCAGAGCAACGGATTCTGTCTGAAATCGCAGCAACAGAACAGAATAGAAACAGAACCGGGGATGTTTATTAAAAGAAAAACCGCTTGGAGATTTTATCTAGCCTTGACTGGCCCAATCCAGAGATTTCTACATCTCCATCGTCATGTTTTTTCGCTTCTTTATGTAAGGGTCCCTTGATTCTCTTCTGAGCCCTCTGCGGTTCATCTTCGCTTCTTCTGCGCGACGGGGACCCCGCGCGCGCGATGTGTGGTGGCTGTACTGGTAGTGATATGGCCGCCTGCAATTTACGTCTTGGGTGTGGCGCTCCTATGGAGTGTCGCGCCTGTTTTTTACTCGCTGGTGTCCGGTTTGCGGTTTTGTCTGTGAGTGAGTGATGATTGATGTGGTAATTAGTCTTCCGCTGTTCCTGCATAGAGAGGGAGGTCGTGTCGCATCTGACGTAAGGACCCTGCATACAGTATGGATCTGCCCTACGTATACCTATCTTAAGACATGCCCTGATCTATTGGGACGACGAATGCATGCATGGATGACAGTTGTGTCTTGCAGATGGATTTTGCTGATGGTCGGGTCGGGCGATGCGGTCCGGGGTTGTTTTTTGGGCAGCGCAGGGGAGGGGGAGGTGAGGTGAGGTGAGAATACGCCCCGTATGGGGAAAGATGGGTTTCTAGGGCTTGGGCTGGTGGCGATCTTCGGTATGGAATTTCTACATCAATGTACAGTACATTCCGCAAAAATACTTTTAAGGTTGACCACAGCTACTGCATCTCAGATGAGCAAGTTTCACCGTTCGTACGTCGTTCGCACGCGGTTCGCACGACGTTGGGGAATGGCGGGGAAGCTCGGCGCCGGTGGGTTGGAGACTGGATTCGGAGTCCCCACGGGTAACGCCCCATCATCGATATGTATGCACACAGCGTCGCTGGGCGGGAGCCGAGAGACATTCGTGCGAGACGGCATCACTCGCAGGGCACTACCCGGATTCCTTTGGATTTCCCCGCATCCCTGTATTTGGGTGTGAGTATCACGAGATGTCTGCAACGATCAGTTGATGGCTGGGGTCAATCACTTGCAAGTGAGCAGACGTAGGCTGCGTATGGATATGGGAGGATCATTTGAGGGAGCCGCGACAAGAATCACCGGTTTCGAGCGGGACTATGAGGAAGATCAACTAGGGGTTGCGCTGGTGGTGGTTAGCTGAAGAGGACATCTGTAAAAGGGCGGATGCGACTCTACTTCTGGATACTCCAAATCTAAGTCATCTTCTGTCCATGGCAACCTTTCATGTGAATCATCGATTCATGTGCCGTTCTTTCTTGGGTTGCGTCGCAAGGAGCGCAGTCTACGCCTTAACTGCTCTGCGGCTCCCTGCGGCTATCATATAGTCTCAAACTGAAGAAGCCAGAGATGAGATGGTTTGATGCGTCTCTCTGCTGTGCAGTAGTCTATATGTGGATAGACTATTACACTAGCAAACACAAGCGAACGGAGAGGTTTACCGGCCTCGAGCAATCAATCGAACTGTACAGAGTTGGAAGCTCGGGTAGAAGAAGGAGAAATCAAACACAATTGCTCCCGGCTTGCAGACCAGGAATCAACCTGTTTTCCACGGGACAACACGCAATGCCCGCGAGTAGAGCTATCTATACAGATAACAGTGTCTCATCTTGACTGCCTTGCCAGTGCATGATTACGCCTGTGGAGTTCCGAGCGTTCAGAGGCGTGTGTCCAGTATCACCTGGGAAGTCGATTGAGGATGATACTGTGGATGTCACCTTCCCTGTCAATCGTATTGCAGCATTTTGGAATTTATTATTGAACTGTTGTTGAGATACTAAGGTGCGATTTTCTCCATAATTAGCATATACAACTGTAAGGCCTTGAGAACTAATTTTGCCGTCCACTCGGCTGTTTGACTATTTTCAAAAAACAAAACTGAAGATGGTGATCGTATTGCTGATGCCTGGGGTCGTTAAACGGGTCTTGGTCGCTTTAGCGACATCGATGTTGGTTGGGATGATCCGGGATTTTATATTGTAAACGCGCCCGTATACCCTGTTTAAGACTAGTACTCTATCTATAAAAAGATCAGAATTTGTAGAGACTATGAATTGTTGAAAGCGAATTACGAGGTCTCCGCTGACTACCCTACGATACAAACGGTTGAAAGCGAATTACGAATTACGAGCTTCCTGGTGACTATGCGGCCAAGAAAGATGCAGATTGATTATCATGAATAGACATGTTATCACCGGCATAGTATATAAACGCCTAGTTTGTCCCCGTTGACAAGTCACTGCACTCTGAACCTCACAGCGCATCCACACATTACACCAAATCACTGTCCATTACTTGTCAATCAAAATGAAGTCCTTCATCATCGCCCCCATCATCGCCATGCTCGCCGCCGGCGCCGTCGCCGACAACTGTAAGAAGGTAACCTAGGGAATAATATCCTTTCTGCTATATATAAGCTCGGGTTGCTAACGTACAGTAGGGACTGAATTATTGTGGTTCCTCGCTTTTGAAAAAGGGTCCGTTTGTGCCATCACATTTTTCTCGCGCTGGGCCTACGGCGTAACTAACCAGGGCTTTTTGCACTGTAGGCGACTATCAGGAACAGATTGACCAGGCTTTAGCCGTTGCGGGACACCCAAGTTGGAATGGCGACAACGTCTTGTTCAAGTGCCTTGGCGGAAGAAGCGGTTCCATTGAGTTCATTAAGGGCTGCTCAGGCGGCTGCAAGGACAATGGCACGAACAAAAGCGATACTTGCCGATAAGCATAAGGCAGGAGGAAGAAAAAAGAGGCGGTGATGCTTGCTCCAAGTTCTCGGCTACTTTTGGGCACCTGCTCGGGCGGAAACCGATTTTGCTAGCGGCTATTTTTGTTACCCTAGGGTAGATGCAAAAATTCTGTCGGTTCTTCGCAAGAATCTTTTTTGCATGTACGTGACTTATGCCCAGGCTCCCTGCATCTTGAGCAGCACGCTGGAGCCTGGCAGCTGAGGCCTGATTGCTCTCCATCTTGACGCTGTTCGCGAGCAATCTGCTGCTCAACCTCTTGTTGAGCAAGTATATCCTCTCCCTCTCCCTTTGTTAAGGTTCCTCGCTTCTGTATCTGCTTCTTTTTCCGCTTCCCACGCTTACCGTAACTCACCGCCTAGCGATCGCTTTCGGACGCCGAACACCAACCACAAAAAAGGCTGTACAGCTCTCTACAAATAGTAAAATCACTAGACTTTTTGTTGGGACACTCGGAGGCACCGTCTAAACTAATTGGCAACGTAAATTATTCATCGATAACGGTGGGGGAGCTGTATATTGCGCACACCTTTTGTTACAAACAAGCCACTGTTGAAGCCAGTACTTCTGCTACCCTCAAAACAAACTCGTTAGCGTCCGCCTCAACGCCTCAAACTCCTCCATCGCAACTCGCTGATGCATCCCGCGGGCATCATGCTCGCCCCATGTCCCGCTCGCGGCGTCGGTTGATGTGGGTGTGTTATTATCGCTGCTGCTGTTGTAGCTGCTTGTGGTGTCGTCGCTCACGATAGGTTCTTTGGCTTCGAGCTCCCTTCTTTCACGAGTCATGCCGCCATAGGTTCCTGTGCGAGTATGTTCGTGGTAGGTGGATTCGTTGTGCTAGAGGTTGCGGGGGCGGTCTTCAGAGGAGGGGAGGCTGGATTCCCACATTTTGGGTGAGAGGGGTGAGACTCAAGTAGACTCGACAGGCGAATGGGAAGTGACGGGAAGGGATTGCAGTGGATTTGTTCTTTAGAACTCCTTGGTTTCTTAGGATGTCTGTATCTTTTGTCTTAGGGGGAAGGGTATATCAATTCCTTCTGAAAGATGAAAACGAAAGAATCTTTAGGCGTAACACTGCCGCTCAATGCGGAAGAAAAGGAAGAGGTATCAGACTATCAAGACGATCAAGAGAAGAAAGAAAAAGAAAAAGGACACGCTATACGCCCTTACAAACCATCCGAATCCCAAAATCCCAATCCATCATATCTTCGGTTAGGCATCAATCTCTAGGCACTTATAATGCAAGTGTACCCTTGCCTTACTCTCTAACACAATCCGTTAACTGCTCGTTCTCCGTATCCCTACTAGGTTGCACAGTTCCAAACTGCACCACTCCTAAGGCCGGTTAGCATTAAGGAAAGCATATTTTTTACGGTCGTGGTGGGCCGCCAGCCTGCCCGATCCATTATCGTAAGTCCGGCACGCGGCTGTGAATTCGTGCAAAGCGGAAGATTGGCGCGTGTGGAGTGGGGTCCATTGTACACCTTGCGGCGTTTAACATATCTCTTCTGTTGCTGTTGCTTCTAGAAATTGCTTATGAAGGACGCGCCAGCCAGTCTGCAAGAAAGCTTCATTTGGATTGTCGGAGTCTCAGCTTCTTAAAAGTATCGACGAGCGACTCTTTCTCGTCCCTAGGTTTATCCTTGTGCTTTTGAGATGCAACTTGGGGTACGATGTTAATCATCCCATACCGAAGTTCCGCTCTTTGTAATTCCCGCTCGTTGATCCGCCACCATTCACTGTCCTTGTGGAGTTTGCCGGAGTCTGCTAACACTCGAGTTTGATCGTAAAGTTGGCGGATTCTAGAATCCTCTGCTATTCGATGCTCTAGAGCGCCAAATACTCCTTCTTGTCCCAGGATATCAACTCGATAAGCTTCCCTCAATGCGAATGCTTCGTCCATTCGCCCTTGCCTCGCTAGAGCTAACATGAGGTTGTATCGATAGAGAGCTGGGACTTTAATGTTTTGTTTCAGGCAACACTCTATCGATTCGAGATGGACTTTCTCTGCCTGTTCAAATCGACCCCTAGATTGGTGGTAGACTGCAATATTATTGAGACTATGGTGAGATCTTTCCGATGCGGACAATCCAGTCGATGCAGTCCAGTCCTGCAAGAGCAGACGAATTTCTGTAGTCGGCTTGCTATCTCTCCCTTGCGTATCCTCAAGGAGATCCAGATAGGTCTCTACGCAATCGGTGAAGTTCCGAAGTGTATTGACAAACTTGCCTTCAGCTCTAACATTGGCCTCAATTCCAGCGGGTAGAACCTGCTTTACGATGCGGCCGCACGCCCCCCACAGACCCGATTCTGACAGACAATTAGCCAGGTTGTTGATGGCCTTCCACGTGTCTATGTCCTCAATACCGAGCTGCTCCAAAGACTCTTCAAATACTCGCTCATAGATGCGGAGCAGATCCGATTGTGCAAGCCATGGGTCCCGGATGCCAATGTTACTGATTGTGGGTTGTTTTGAAGATTCTCGCATGATCCGACATTTCAAGTTGAGCATAATTAGATAGTCTCTTCTCAGATCGGGATTCTTCTGGACCTCCACCTCCGCAAATTCTAGCAAAGCATTGTTCAAGATTTTAGCCTCTTCAACCTTCCCTTGATGAAAGAGGGCATGTGCTAAATTGTGTCTGGTGACTAGTCCTTCGTGGCTCCATTCGTCTATGAGTCCGGTGGCAAGGAGTTCTCTTTCGAGCTGTTCCCGCTCGCGGAGACTTCCAGGATCCGAGTTGTACGTGAGACTCGTACTCAATTGTACCTGGAAACGTATTCTATAATCCATCTTTGTTTGCGGGTCCAACTGAGTTTGAACAGATTCAGAGTTTAGCCATTCGAGAGCTTCGCGTGCTTGCTGCTCGGCGTCCTTGTATCTGGAGGCGTTAGAATACTGGGCACAAAGGTTTGTCCAAAAGGCCGTCATCATGTGGGGATCTGAATTCCATGCGTCTGCTCCCAGGACCATAGCTTTTTCCCCTAACTCGACAGCAATACCAAAACGATTCGAGTTCCCGAAGAATTGGCTCAAGCGTAAAACAAGGATTGAGAATGACTTGCTGCGGAATTGATGTTCGTCGCATAGCTCTAGGATCTGGACCGCATGCGGAGCAAGATAGACTGCAATTGGCCAAGTAGAATCTCTCGTTTGTTGAACGAACGGGAAAAGAATGGAAAACAGGTCTACTAGAGGTTCTAGATAATTGTGTAGTTCCGCTGTCTTGAGTTGACCCAGAATCCTTTCGTGAATCAGGGGATGGACCATATACTCGACAAAACCGGGCTGTGCCTCTTCCTCGTCCATCAGTGATAAGCTGAGCGGCTTCTTGGTGAGTTGGATGAAGGATACCTCCGACAAGTCTCGGAATTCTGGAAGACGTTTAAGGAGAGTGCGTGGAATATTCCTCCAGTGAAAGCAGCCGATGTATGTGAGAAGAGTTGCCGACAGAGGATGTTGCTCTTTCAAAGTGTCAAAGGAAATCTGCCAGGTGATATTCACTGATTGCGAAGCGTTCCGAGGATCTGTTGTTTGAAAATCATGCGCTGGAGTTTGCATTAATCCCATCCTCTGCATTTTGTCTCGGTAAAAACTGACATATTCGGCAAGTGTCAATTGTTGTTCGAGGATATTGGCGGCTGCTTGAGCAATTGCCAGCGGCAAGTAATCAAGTTCTTTGATAAGCTGTTGAGCTTCGGCCATGGATCCATGTTGGTTTCTAATCAAATGCCCAGGAATGGACTGTAGTAAGAGATCTACCGCCTCTTCTGTGGTCATCGGACCAACTCTTATGCCGTCTGCGGCTGCGGCCACTGTACCTTGGAATCGAGGGTCTCTGGTGGTAATAAGAAGTCGTCCATGCCGCGGAAGAAATGTGCTTATGGAAAACTCTTCGTTAGCATTTCTAGCCGTGCTTCTTCCCAGTAATGCATCAAAGTCGTCTGCGTTGTCTAGGATAAGAAGCCATTCACCATGAGTAGACTCCAATTTTTGCCTTGTCTGTTGTAGTACTTCCTGGAGCTCGGCATTCTGAGATGCAGCTGCGGTATCGGGGTCAACTTCCTTCAGAATCTGAACGTAGTCTGCGGCAAAGTTGGTGAATCGATCCGCTCGAATCCAATAGACAGACAGCCGATGTCGCATAGTTTGTGCGAACTTGAGAGCAATCTGTGTTTTGCTGGAGCCGTCAGCTGTAGGCACTTCGCTTCCAAATCGGAGACTTACCCAATTCCTCCCATACCCCAGAGCACAAATGTCTGGGCGGATTGCATCTTGGATCTAAAATACTTCTGGAGGGTCTCGGTATAGATACGACGTTCGATAAAATGGTTGCAAGGATGGTGAGGCATAAGAGAATGCTTGGATTTTGTAAGACTCCTGGGTGGTATATAGTCACGTGGCTAGCAGGGTGCTCTAGGGTATAAAACACCTGCGGTTCCCAGTA